>NAPT01000151.1:0-52413 GCA_002927785.1 Cladonia uncialis | reverse complement strand
TTTTTTAAAAAAGGAAGGCACCGTGCGAATTTTCTCCTTGTCCGTTGGTCCGGGAGATTTATATAAAGAGAATCCCCACCCTGCGCACAAACAATATCCACACCCGCCTCAAAAGCCTTAACCGCATGTTTCGGATGCCCCACCATATTCATAACCACCACACCGCCCTCATGCAACCGCTCCACCACATCAATAGGCGGCACGCCCACCGCGCTTACGAAAAGTTTGGTTTTTTCTTCGATAATAACGTCGATGAGTTCGCGGAGCTGTCCTTTCGTATAATCGTGATTCGTCTTTCTCGCTGTACCGCCAATGGCAGGGAGAGCGAGATCGACGCCGAAGGGGAGGGAGGGGGTGGAAAGAGAGCGTTTGAGGTCGTGGATCATGGTTCGTAGTTGCTGCTGGGTGTAACCGAGACCGCCTATGACGCCGAGGCCGCCGGCGTTGGAGACGGCGGAGGCGAGGGGGGCGGTGGAGGTGTGGGCCATGCCGGCTAGGAGGATGGGGTGGCGGATGGAGAGGAGAGTTGTTAGGGGGGTTGTTATTGTGGGTATAGGGGTGGACGAAGCCATTGTTGTGGTTGGAGGGGTGGAATTAAGTGGGGAGGGATAGAGGAGGACTTGTGAGGAGCGGGAAGATGTTGAATCGGCCTTGGGGATGTACACAAACGTTGCAGAGCTGCTTGTAGACGGTGATAGAAAATCTTGAATTACAAGGCTAAAAGATGACTTTCACCATCTCTGATCAGTATTTAGATGACATGATAGTATATAAGCTGAACTATAGACTGGGCAGCTTTCCAGATCAGTATTCAAGGAAATGAATCAGATTGTACCTTTGTTAATATATTATACATATGTCAGGCTATGGTAGGTGGAGCTCCGCTTGCCAAGATCCGGGGTAGATGGACCGAGGTTCGCAAATATCGAGTGGATCCCTGTTCGGATGAAAGCACGTGGTAGCCAGCCAATCACGCCGCAAAGACTAGGAAAAGCTGGAGCAACGTCTCGAAGCTGTCCATCTTTGTATCTTAGTGAAGGAAGACCGCAAGAAGAGCCAATTCAGGCATCACACGACAGTAGCTGAAGTCCCAAAGTATATAAGTGGTATAATTCATGTTCCATGACACAGCCTTTGTGCATCCAAAGAGTTATCTCACAAATCGCGCGCTCAAACTAGCAAATGCATCTGGACTATGCCGCCCAGTTTGATACCCTCCAACATCCACGCTCTCCTGACTAGCATGCTTGTAGGGTCCCGGTAAATTGCCTTGCGCGGTCCCAGCGTTCGTTGCCGTTGATTGGAAAGGATTCCGACTTCCAGACGAGAGCTGTAATGGCATTGTCACGCTGCGCTGAGGCGCGCTGGTAGTCTGACTGGGCGGAGGTGCTTCGTTTGGCGCCGCAGGGCCAGAATCACTCGGTAATGGAGGTGGTGCCAGTTGTGGATAGTTGTAGAGTGCGAGAATACTCGATTTGTCCACACGTCCCGTCTGCTGAGCTTGCAGCGGTTGCGGTGGGAATTGATTGTACTGTTGTGGTGGCTGCGATTGCTGTATTGGGTACTGGACGGTGTTCGCGAAGGGTTGTTGGGTGGCATACGGGTTTGAGCTCTGCTGCTGTTGGGGTTGCTGATTCTGGTAAGGGTTTGGGAATTGCTGTTGCTGAAGTTGTGGCTGGGATTGTGGTTGGGATTGCTGTTGTTGGAATTGCTGCTGTTGTGGGAAGGACTGCTGTTGCGGGACGGCTTGCTGTTGGTGGAAGGGTTGCGGCAGGAAGGAACCTTGCTGTACCTGCGGAGATTGGTCCTGAGGAGATGACGTCGTATAACCATTGTATAGAGGCTGAGGATTCTGTGTTTGCTGGTACATACTCTGCTGGTACTGGGTATCTTGTGTCTGAATATTCGATGCGTATGGATTCGCCGAGACGGGCGACACCTGTTGATTCTGAAAGAAGGGATTATAATTATTTGGTGTGGTAATCTGCTGGACATATGGATTAGATTGCGTATATTGTTGAGGGACCTGTGGTACTGGAGGAGTCATGGTCTGAAAGCGCGCCTCTTGTTGTTGCTGATGTTGGCTAGGATACCCTCCCGTAGCATTGGGAAAAAGAGGTTGCTGCGATATTTGCATTCCAGCGAAAGCATTCTCAAGAGGTACGTTTGCTGTTTGCTGATTTGGGTTATAGAAGGGATTGTAGGTCTGCGTTTGCTGTTGATAAGGGTTTGGCGATACTATGTTTCTTTGAGGTTGGATCTGTGTCGGACTTGTACTTTGTTCAATTGGCTGTGGCTGAGATTCCCCACTCATTGGGGAAGTAGTTCCATTGCTTGCAAACGAAAGCCCATTGACGACACCAGTGGACTGGTTGCTTGCTGAAACCGGCTGGCTAACAGCAATGTTCCGGGGTGGATTTGGCGTCCTAGACCTTGATCCAGGAGCGCTCCCCTCCCCAAGCCTGACCAGTGACTCAATGGTGCGCTCTAGATTACCACCGAGGCCTTTCAGAACGTTTGCGTTGCGTTTATCGTCCGTGAAACCCATGTCTCTCAATTGCGCAAGCTTCGAATCCAATTCACCACTTCCACCACCTACGCTAGCTCCAAATACCCTAGACTGTTTATTGACCCGGATGGGTTCGTTGAAGCCATGTGTGCCGTTAGGGGAGAGCGGAGGAGAGGCAGGTAGAGATCTTTGCATATTAACGGCGGAAGATGTACTGCGCAGGCCAAATCCAAATCTTTTCGCAGGCTTTGGTGGAAGAGGCGGTGGTTGATCTTCTGAGCTTCGTGTACTTCCTGTATTATTGCGTGCTGCTGCTGGTGCGCGACCACTGGAAAATAGCTGCTGGTCATACTTTTGCCTTATGAACCTTTCCAGAACAGCATCTACTTCATCAACGTCAAGGGGTATAGGAGGCTTCGTGTTCTGAGGGTTGAAGGTTCGGTTGATATTCGCGTTGCCATTGCGTTTCATGCTCTGATGTAAAGGTCAGCCATTAGATCGTATAGCCGCCATGAGACGTACATCGACTTGTTCATTCGACCAACTGTCCATGCTCAATGATTTAACCTTCGAAATGTGGGTCCCGAGCTTGCGGTGAAGGGAGGCGCATCGCATGCACAGGAATATGCCAAGCTATTGTCACAGCATAAGGTCAGCCAGTACTTCTTTGACACCCTCCGTTCTTTCGAATGGCACTGACACTCCAGCTAGCCCATCCTATTGGGATTTCCGATTAGTCCGTGAGCTTTGAAGGGACGTCTAGCGTGGAACATACCTGGATTCCTGGCCCCACAATCTGCACATCTATCATTACCAGGCACAGTCTTGATGAGCTCCTGGAGCGCTCTCTCATTCCGCGCCTGATGGCGCTTGCTCAAGGCCGTTGTCATATCGTCTCAATGTACGTTAGAGTGTAAGCGGAACGTTTGCGGCTGCCAAAAATCCGATAAGACGACTAAAATGAGCGTGGGGAATTGCTTCCTGTATATGTGGAAGCTGCAATTGACAGTGAGGAGATTAATATGGTCCCGGAGGTTTAGATATACATGTTTCCGTTGCTTGCAGTGAAAAGGAGATTTTGAAAAATCGCGGCGTAGATATGTAAGGTTGGGGTCGCAGCGAGATGCGGCACCGAACGAGGTTAGTCCGCTTCATCGTCATTGAAGCCATTGTTCTATTTATGCGCAGGGTTACAAGCAAACCATTCCGAAATCTCAATTTAGACAGGTCAATGTTCCTTTATTTTTGCTTAAAAACTCACCAATAGGTTTTGCTCTGCGAATTTAGTGGACTGCGAAAGCTGAGTGACAGCTTTGGGCCTCGGTTGAGAGGAAGGGCGGAATGCTTCAAATAGATATATAATCAGCGTCAGGGGACTCACCGCTCAGCAAAGTCCCTTGCCCAATCTAAACTCTTCTTCTACAATTCTACGCATTCTATTTCCTCAATATTACAACCAGCAATATGGCAAGGCCGAGTCTCGTTCTCTACCTTGATGTTGTGAGCCCTTTTGCCTATCTCGCTTTCCACGTTGTCAGAGTAAGTGAATCGAATAGTCCATACTCTTGATGAGGCTTATTAGCAGCGACTTGATTTACCTGTTGGGCGTATATAGCCCATGTCTACAATTGATTCTACAACCAGAACATTGGGGTTTCCATACCCCTTGCTTTCGGGCTACAATACTGTATCATAGCTGCAATAATATTTGAAGCCAATGTTGCCAATCATTCCGACTCAGGCTTTTGTGCACTATGCTGATAGCTGGTCGTGCCAGACATCTCCAGCTTTCGAACAGTGCGATGTCAGGTTCGTGCCTGTGTTTTTGGGCGGGATCATGAAAGCGTGCGGCAATACGGCTCCTGCCAATATCAAAAGTACGTTCTTGCTCACATCTCGAACTTCCTTCAGTCTAATTGCTTGTGTAAGACAAGGGAGAGTGGGTAGGCAAAGAGCGGCTGCGCTGGGCTCGCGCTTTCGATATACCTATGGCTAATGAAATGCCATCTGGTTTCCCACGGAATACTATCCAGGTTAGTTTTTGATATACCGAGCCTTAGAAGGAGACTCAGTCGTTCTAGGTCCAACGGGCTTTGAGTGCTGTGGAACTGTTACATCCAGACAGATTGGCCGAGACCTTCGCTACTCTTTACCACATTTCGTTTGTCGAGCGCAAAGAAATTCACACACTGGATCTTGTCGGGCCTATCTTTAGCAAGATCTTTGGAGAGACTCAAGCAAAAGAGATAATGACAAAAGTATTTCATTCATTTCCGTTCTGAAAGCATTGCTCATCAGCGTAGGCGACCAGCGATGAAGTCAAGAAGCACCTCTCCGCGAAAACCGAGGAAGCACTGGCAGAAGGCAGCTTTGGATTACCGTGGTTTGCCGGTAAGTCATAATTCACCACCCGTGCAAGTAAAATTTGCTTATCCCAATAGCCACCAATGCAAAGGGAGACAAAGAGTGCTACTGGGGCTTCGATCATCTCGCTCAGGTAGTGGATCACTTGGGCCTCGAGAGGCCGCAGCCAAGCATCATCAGCGGAAGGGGCTGGCGAGCGATGCTATGATGTTGAAAAAGGGGAATGATGGAATCGTGCAGAGAGAGCATCTTGACACATTATTCCCATGCCATGCAAGCACAAGCAATTGCCCAACGAGATATAGAAGCTATTGATCATACAGCCCGCCTTACAGTGCCTGTGTCTGTGTCAGACTTGACCTTCCAGAGTTCTATGCTTGCATTTTCGTTTCATTCCTCCGATTGTCAGTCTTAAGGGGCAGATCCTCTTCACCCAAGTCTCGAATCTTCTCTCTCCTCCTTGGTTGTACTCATATGCTTGTCACGAAGGTATTCGGAGATTTCCTCAGGATGCGCCTGATCCACTGCCGCATGGTGGGATTGATCTCCGCCAGTACCAGCGTCTTCGGAAGCTGATTGGTTTCCCTGTCCGAAGACTGACTGTTGAACTGTTTCAATGCCTTTGCACGCTGACGTCAGCCAAGTAGTTTACGAAAACAGCCAAGCAGGATACCTACCCTTGCTAATGTAGCTCTGAACATTTGCACCGGTACTGGCTCCGCCAGCAGCTGAGCTGAGCTTGTCACCAATACCACCGAGCCCACCAGTGCTCGGGCTGTCTTCTTGATTTTCGGCCATTGTGATGTTTGTAGCTATGTCCAGTGATGTTATAGGATTAGGTCGACCGTAATGATTGGACTTGGATTTGGAGGGTGGGAAGCAGGCTTGTCACAGTTGCAAAGGTGGGAGGCGGGGTTGGGATCAGGTGCCTGCCTCGGACCGCAGGTGTTGTCCAGATGAACAGGAGCTTGATACCAGCGTAAAATACGTCTTCACACAGATACTGTGAATTTCATCTAGCTTTCACCTTCAAGCATAAGTCCTGATACTGCCCCTCTTCGAAGCTTAAGCTTGGAAACGGCAAGAGCTAGCCCCTCACGTCTTGCAGCTTCCACCGCGCAGCGGTTGCGCGTGGGGCAGATTGCTAGTGGGGCGAAAGCTTTCGAGATTCCAAGGCGCCTACCAACCAGATTTGCTGCTACTGCAGGGCGAGATCATGTCACCAATCCCCGTAACGATAATCACAGGGTATTTAGGTATGACAAAATGCCATTTGTGGAACGTGAAGACGCTAATAAACATTGCAGGATCTGGAAAGACGACCCTCATACTCAACCTCATTCCCCAGCTGCCCAAAAACTACAAACTAGCATTATTGAAGAACGAGTTCGGCGACGTTGCTATTGACTCTCAATTGGCCTCAGCATCTGCCATTGGAGGCGTTCAGGAGCTGCTCAATGGTTGCATCTGCTGCAACCTTGTAGGACAGCTTGGAGATGCACTCGACACACTTCGCGAGGATGTCAGTCCAGACCGGATCATCATCGAGACCAGCGGGAGCGCATTCCCTGCAACCTTAGCAATGGAAGTCAACAGACTGGGAAGAGAATCTGGAAATTACAATCTGGACGGAGTCATTGTGGTTATTGATGTGGAGAATTGGAAAGGATATGAAGATACATCATACACGGCCAAAATGCAAGCACGGTATACAGACCTCATGGTCTTTAATAAATGGGAAACGGTGGATGAGAGACGATATGACGATTGCTTAGATCGTGTGGGAGACCTTGAATTGCAAGTGGCCACTGTGAAGTCAGACAAGGGACGTGTGGATCAAGGCATACTATTGGGTTTGGACAGTGCGTTTGCAAGAGAACTTGATCCTCTCACACATGAGGATCCTAGCCATGGATCAGAACACCACCACCAGGAACATAGCTCCGACCATCAGACAGAAGTGGAGGTTCTTTCTGTTACTCTGTCATGCGAGGATATGCTGGCTCACGGCGTGAACCTCGACTCTCTAGAAACCTTTCTGCTTTCGGCTCCGAAAGACGAGGTATATCGGATCAAAGGCATTACCAAAGCTTCCCGTCCGCCCACTTCTTCTGCGGGTGATGTCGAGCCTGCCGTGATCCACCAGGGGCAAACCAGTGCCAAGTACATTCTCAATTGGGCGTTCGGGCGATGGACTTTTACGCCAATGAGCTCAGCAATGCCAAGCACTGCTAACACAGCTTCGTCCAACCGGTCAAAGAGTATTTCAATTGTCGAATTACCTGATGGAGTGCCCATCGATCCCCTGATACGGATGACCGTCATCCTTGCACGGGGAGAAGCTAACAAATGGAAGAAACGAATAGAAACGAGAGCTTACATAGAGCCGGAGAACAGCGATGCAAGAGGTCACTTGCAGATAACGAGAGTATTGTAAATTCAAGCGCAGCTTGTCGGGCACGTAGGAAACTGATCAAAAGATTATATGGGTAAAGTATGAAGAGCGGTTTGTATTGACTACTTTTGAAGCTGCTGCCATAGCATTTATGGCTTTACATGGCATACAAACCGAGGGATCCGGAGTTTAGATGGATATGGCATTTTGCTTTTCGTGGTTTCTAAACCCATCGGAGTTCAAATTCCAAGGTTAAGAAGCCAAATTACCATGTCACCCATAGCTTCTGGACGTTATAAACGCCCGTATAAATTGCTATGAACAAGTCAGGCACTGGTGATGTAAAATATAGAGCAAGCTGAGTCTTTGCATTCTCCCCCAACTAATTAATGGAAATTATCTAATTACATACTTTTCATTCATAAAAGTTCAACTCAGTCATATTAGAACAATAAAACCGGCAGAGTTCAACTTCCATAGCCTATTCATAGCTCCACGCTCGACTTTTGACTACTATGTTTTCATGCCCTAAATAGCAATAACTTTCATACCAGGTATTTCTACCTTTTGAATTAATCAACAACCCGGATCATCAGACTTTGATTTTCATCGCATGGAACAGCAGAGATGATACTCAATATTCCCCTCAATCCTTCCTTTCCTCCAGAATCGTCTTCCAGAAATCATAGAAACTCGTGTCCCTTTTCTCCCGGCCACTCTTCAGTCTGGTTGCAAACTCAAAAGGCGGCAACGTATATCTCTCATCCTCGGGATAAATGCTGCTGCTTCGTTTGGGCTTGTGCAGCGTATCGTCTGGGATGGGAGGCGGTGCAAAAGGGAAATCAGACGGTATGCCGGGTGGTGTGCGCAGCTCCATTGTCTCTTTGCTTTTGGTACTTTCGCTTCCTCTGGTTTTGCCCTTATTGGTGGTAGGTTTTCTGGTTGCGGGGGGGGACTTGGCTAGAGATTCGGGTATCTGTGCGCGTGTGGCTCTTGATTGCTGTGGGACGATGGCAGACCTTGGAGTTTGCGGCAGTACTTTAGGAGAGGTAGGAGTGTCATGGTAGTAGCTCAGCCGAGTGCTGTCGCGGAAGGTAGATTCTGACCAGGCCGATTGTGGTTTTGGTGGTCTGAACGATTTGGACGACAGGAGGGGCGCTTCTATAACGGCTGAAGATGGGACCCTGGGAGGCCAGTAGGTGTAGTCGTCTTTGAGTGGTGGAGTTGGTGGGCTCTCATCATCCACACTGTGTCTATGGTTAGACTTTTGAGCAATAATGACTTGGAAGTCCGGTGACAGAGGCGTCTGTCGGCTCGGTGTGGAGTCCATTTCAGCGTCGAAGTTTGCAAATGGATCTCCTATCAATGGGGATACCGGGCTATCCACCGAGGATGAGCGAGGGAGTCTAATCCTTAAGGAGTTGAGAGGCGACGGTTTCATTGACGCCCGCATGGGCTCAGGCTCGGAGACTGGGAGCGTTAGCTGCTTTTCACACCACTGGCATATGTATATGCAAATCATGATCAACATCTTGCATGGCAATACTCACAGGGTTCAGGGGTGAAGACGATGCTTTGATCCTTCTTGTGTTTGGTAGTCAACACTTTTTCCCGTGAATATGATCTAGAGCGGCTCTGGTAGCGTCCCGATGTCGCCTTGCGAGGAATTGCAGGCGCCGGAGGAACCTCCTTTGGGAACCTTGGACTTCTGCATGCTGTGCATAGCCAAAGGCCTTGTTGATTATAGTGAGTTTTTGGCGTGTTGAGGGTACCACACAATATACATTCTTGAGGGTCAACCGTGATCTGTGGTTCCCGCTCTTCGTTGATCTTCTCTGGGAAGTCAGCATTCGGTAGAATAGGGGTGGAGTTGGGCGCAATTTCATCCATCCCTGGGACGGTAAAGGTCCATTGAGTTCCATTGCATTGGTGGAAGGACTCAGCTATTGTACGTTGGTTTCCTCGTGGGGCCAAGGGAGTAGGTATATGCGGTGGCAGTCTTGCAAGCCTCTCTGATGGTTCTGATGGCTTTCTCATGAAGTCACCAAATGTTGTGATGTTGCTTGACTTCCTTTTGTGATCGATTTCGAGCGCTTTGTGAAAGTCGCGACTCTTTGCAGGAGTCTGCTGGAGATGCACGCTATTGTGTACAGGTGGAAGGTGAGTAATCTTCACAGCGTGCTTACGAACCTCGCCTTCGGTCTTGCTGAATGTCTGCACCGGTTTCCTAGTAATTTCTAAGTGTGTTTCAGGTGCGATTTCCTTGATCTGCTGTGACAGTCTTGGAGGCAAAGGGAGGTTCGGAGATGGTGTAGGATGCCTTGCAGGCGCCATTTGCTCTTCAGCCAAACCAATATCTGGTACAGAAGCGACCTGGATTTTGGCCTTCTCTTCGCGTGTTTTCTGCCTCGCCTCACGATATTTCTGCCTTGCTACCTCCGCCCTCTTCCCAGCCATTTTCTCCCTCAGTGATTTATATATATATAGGAGCTCGCCCCAAAGGCTATAGCGTTGTGCTTCGTACTCTAGTTGATCTTCCCTAGCTGCTTGTTGGGCTTCTCTGATTCTAAAATCCTTGGATGATGCGACGCTGTGCCTGGAACTTGGAAGATCAGGTTCAGATATGGTTCGGCAAAGATGAGATCGTCGTGATGTGTTTCTCTGGGCGCCTGGGACATCAGTAGAAATTTGTGTGGAAGCTTTAGTCTTTACCTCATCAAGAAAGCCACTCAGCCACGACCAGAAGGAGTCATGCTCGGATCTACCTGAAGGTCTTACTGCTTTCTTTCCTGATCGAGGTTCCTTGGGCTTTTGAATATCTGAGAGTTGGATATGCCTATGGGTATATTGCTGTTCAGCACGCGGCATAGACCGCCGCGAAGTTGCTGAAGAGTAAAGAGTTGGACGTGGAGTGTAGTATTCCTGGATCCCGTTAGTGGAGGGTGGTGGTGCTTGCGACATAATGTGAAAGCTTTACTTCGCCAGATCGTGTTGCTGATGCTGTGTAATTGGTATGTTAGGAGTTTATGATGCAACGAAAATGATGTTTGGAAACGGTACCAGTTGACTAAAGGGCAATGATAAGCTTGTTGATAGAAGACGTACTTAGCCTATCGTTGGCACAAAGAAAGACAAAGACTTGCCAGAAATTAAAACGTGTTCCACGATACTGAGGACGCATGTTCTTTGTTAAGTCATAAATCAAAGACAATGAATGTCCCTTTGCCAGAAGCAAGGCAGCGAATGAGCGCGAAGTAGGGAACGCTGGGAAGATGCGAGATGGCAAGTAATAATAGTATTGAAGATTATGGTAACATCGGAGTACTATCCCACGTATATGAAGTTTTCCTAAGCCTAATCGCGACAATGGAAAGAGATACCCGAATCGAACAAGAAGATGATGCCCCTTGAAACGCCTGTGATGGATATATTAGCTACAGTTCAGGGAAAGAGTTCCACAACCTTACCCATACCGATAGCGAAAGACTAGCAGTGATGACTGCATGCGACGATTACAGCCCGAACATTAAAGGAGCCATCAAGCCCACGAACCCAACGATGAATGACATTGAATATGCCGTCATTGTGGAAGCGCTGCCGGTAAATGGTTGGATGCCGGAAGAGTTGGATGGTGAGACTCCAGTAGCGGCTGCGGCATTGGCGGCTGGTGCTGGCGATACAGGATAGGGTGGCGCGGCAGCGGCACCCTCAGCGGGGCTTCCGGACGCTGGGGCTTCTGCTGGGGCTTCTGCTGGGGCTTCTGCTGGTGCCTCCGCGGGAGCCGCGGGAGCAGCGGGGCTTCCAGACGCAGGAGCTGATGCAGGAGCTGATGCAGGAGCTGATGCAGGGGCTTCTGCTGGAGCCTCTGCTGGGGCCTCCGCTGGAGCCGCTGGGGCGGCAGCAGGAGCTTCAGGAGCAGCAGCGGGCGCAGCAGGAGTTGGGGAAGCAGGGGCTGCTGCTGGAAGGCTGTTCGCAGCCTCTGTGTAAGCTGGTGCGGGAGTGGTGATTGTGACGGGGGTATTCTCCGCACATCCGCAAGGCACGGTGGTAGCGACGAAGCCTTGTGGGATGTAGCCCGATGGACGCTCAGCGCCAGTGCTAGGACACGGCTCGGTGATTGTGTACGTCGCTGGCGCCAAGCTCCCAGAACAGACAGAGGAGAAAACGGTTGTGTAGACCGTCGTAGCGCCGCCAGGGTACGTGGACATGCTCATTGCTTCGCATATTGGACAGTATGTCTCAACGGTTGTGGCAGTCGTAGTGCTTTCTCCGCTGGTGG
The DNA here is from genome assembly GCA_002927785.1 of Cladonia uncialis. Lineage (NCBI taxonomy): Eukaryota > Fungi > Ascomycota > Lecanoromycetes > Lecanorales > Cladoniaceae > Cladonia > Cladonia uncialis. Next base: position 40,866 of record NAPT01000151.1, on the reverse strand, counting down.
TACAAGTGTTATAGTACTCGGTAACAGTTGACGTCGAGGACGATGGATCTACCGAGGTGGCTGGCGCAGTCGTAGTTTGGGCGGAGACGATCGCCGCCGCCATGGCTGTAGTAGCAATGAAATTGGCCTTCATCGCGATAATGAAGTTTGTTTTATTAAAGATTATGTATATGGATGGGGTTGGAGCAGACGTAGTGCTAACGTGCAGGATCCGAAATAATGGATGCGAGAATAGCAACGCAACCTCCGCTACCAACAGGCTCTCTGGAGGGTAAAGAACGTAAAGGAGCAAAGCTGGTGGAGGTAAGTGCTGTTATGAAGGCTGACTTATAAAGACTGGCTGGGTAGCTGATTTGCATATCTTGGAAATGAGGCGAGGAATGCCAGAGACGCAAACGAACACAACAAACAGAGATGGAATGAGACATTAATTCTAATTCAGGGTGTAGAAATAGATCTACCGGGACTCATTCCTGAAGCGATATTGGAATAGCACGAACGCGTCAAGTTGAAAGGGACCCACAAAGCAGATCTTGAACGCGGAACTTGAAGGAGCTGGCCGTTCCCGAACAAGAATTTTTAATGTGCTTGTGTCCCATCTATCGACATTCCCCTCCCATCGCTCTCATCAAAGAGAACTCATCGAGAGGGAAACTTCCTATTTATCCGGGCTCTATTTGATCTCCAGAACCACTGCGACGTAGAGACGCATGGCAACACATTGCTGTAGAGTCCATAAGGCTAAGCAATGGTCGTGGCTGGTTCCGTTGCTTTTTGATGAAGAAGGAAAGAGATTTTCTGGTGAAAATTCTCAATTTATTCTGGAGGCACTAGGTAGAGCTTAGTCATCTTTAGGTCTTGGCGCGTTTCAAAACAACCTCCACGCTCGGAATTCCTTGTCTAGGTACTGTTAACAATCATTGCTACCTAGGCTCTGCTATGGGAATTGCAGCCATATATTTTGAACACGTGCTAGCTCGCTGTTCAAAGTCTCTCAGAAGAATGACTTTGGGGGTCTAAACCCCCTTTATGAAGGTATGCTAGTGCTTAACAACACTTTAAAAAGATGTTTCCGCCATCTAAAACCTCTGGAAATTGCAAGTCTTCTTGCATTGAAATCCTTTCATGCATGACCCCTGCTTAATTCCCTTATGGTCTGGCAAACTATTTCTAAAGACAAGATCTCGTTTTGCTTGTGCTATTGGTTGTAACAGTAGGAAATGTTATTAGAAAGCGTTTCAAGAGCCTTGTCATTTGCTATACCTAGCATTCAAATTTGTTCATCCCCTATAGTCAAGGCTCAAAGGTCATGGTCCTTTAACATTTAGGCCCATGAGTGAACTCGGAAGAGTAAAAGATTAGGCGAGTTATCTTAGACCATCTTCAAGGTACCGGAGCAAAATCCCTGTCCGTTCTAGGGTGTCACAGAAAACACGAAGGTCAATATGTGTCTTGTCCACCAAAAAACTCACTACAAACAGTGCTTTCTCTAATTATCGACCGCGATCTTGACATCCTTCTCTTCTGGTGGGACGACTTTGTCCTCTCTCTCGCCCTTTAGGGAGGGCAGCTCCTTCATCGCGCTATCAATGATCCCCAATGCAGTGTGAATCTCGGCTTCAGTAATAACAAGTGGAGGTGTGAGACGGATAATGTTTTGGTGTGTTGGTTTCGCCTTCAGATCATCAGCATCTCCAGTCTTCTTAACGTGGGCTATCTTAAGCGCTCTGCCCACCAGTAACCCTTTGTCTTTCATCAACATGCATAGATCCCAAGCACTGTGGCCGCCTGTTTTCGACTCGTCGATGACTACGGCATTAAAGAGACCTTTGCCACGAATCGTCTTCACCATGGGGTTATTAAGCTTCTGAAGTCCAGAACGGAACAGCTCTCCTAATTCTGCTGCACGGTCGACCAAGTGCTCGTCTCTGACAATCTCTAGGGCTCGAATTGCAACAGCACATCCAAGTGGGTTGCCGCCGTACGTCGACCCGTGGGTACCAGGTTCAATCGTAAGCATAACGTCTTTCGAACCCAGGACGCAAGACACAGGATACATGCCCCCCGAGATTGCCTTGCCAAGCAGCACCAAGTCTGGCTTGATGCCGCTCCACTCATGGCAAAGGAGTTTGCCCGTCCTTGCTATACCGCTTTGAATCTCGTCACAGATCAAAAGAATGTTGTGTTTGTCACAAAGCGCTCGAACATCTTCAAGATAGCTGTCATCGGGCACCACAATCCCAGCCTCGCCTTGTATGGGTTCAACCAGAAAAGCGGCAATGTTCTTTCCATGTGCAGCGAAAGCAGACTCAAGAGCCTTTACATCGTTATATGGGAGAGATTGCTTTGTCTTCGGACAATAGGACCCAATATTAGGCAAGTGCGGGCCGTAATTGTCCCTAGATTCAGGGTCAGTGGACATGGAGATTGCTGAGAACTACAAGCCTATGTGTTAGCCTCTTGCTTACCCAAACTGTAGCATACAACGCTTACTGTTCTGCCATGAAAATTTTCCGTCACACTCAGAACTAAGGCCTCGTTGGGTGGGATACCCTTAGCTTTATAACCCCATTTCCTTGCTATTTTGACGGCTGTCTCGACAGCTTCTGCCCCAGTATTCATAGGCAAGACCATGTCAAAACCAAAAAACTTGGTTACAAACTCGGCGAAGCGTGGGAAGACGTCGTTATAAAAGGCTCGCGAGCTCAGTGTCAGTCTTGATGCCTGCTCGGTCAAAGCCTTGACCAGCTCTGGATGGCAATGTCCTTGATTGACAGCACCGTAGGCTGAAAGAAAATCCAGATATTGCTTGCCTTCTGGATCCCATACAGAAGTACCAGCCGCCCGAGAGAAAACAATTGGAAGGGGATGATAGTTGTGCGCAGCATGGGTGTGTTCGCTATTTATGGCTTCTTCGGAGGTGGCAGCATGATATTTTGAAGGATCTGGGGTCCCCGTGGGATGGAATGATGGCGCTGTTGCTTTCAATGTTGTCCCACTTGTGCTGTCAACATGGCCATTGGACGTAGTAGCAACTGGAGCCATGTTGGAGATTTTGTATGAACCTCTGGCTGGTTACTTTAAGTCGTGTTTTTTGAAACTATGGAGGGCAAAGGCAAAATGACAGCTTTATTACCGAATTGTATGCACGAGAAGACTGTTCCGTTGTACTAATCCTCTAAGTGCAGGTGTACGCTTAAGAAGAGTCACGAGGGGTGGCGGTATTTGTGAGAGAAGAGGGCTCCAGTAACAATTAAGGTAATGTAAGAATTGTATGTAATGTACCTGCTTTTACCGGCTTCAACTATGCAGCAAAGGTGGGGGTGGAGGAACCTAAGGTACCTTACGTAGGGCTCCTCGGCTGTTCTGGTGGGGCACAACGTCCCGCTTCTGGCCGCCTTATTGGTCTGGTCTTGGCCTTGCAGGACCTCCAAGCCTTCCGGGCCTCAAAACAAGATTCTTCCAATCAAGGGCATTTGCGCAAAGCAAATGCTACGCCATGTCGTCGCCGCCGACGACACCTATGTCGCAGGCCTCGACCAGATTCGGCCTCGATAGTTCAATAAGCCTTGAGGATGTTAAAGGTCTTCGGCGACGCGCCGTGGAGCGGGTCAAGCAAGTATCTACATCGCAAGACATCTTCTTGTTCCTTGTCGCATTCAGGATTCTCAATGCGCTGAGCGTCAAGACCTTCTTCCAGCCTGATGAATACTTCCAATCCCTAGAGCCAGCTTGGCAGATCGCGTTCGGAAAGGGTAGTGGAGCCTGGATCACTTGGGTAAACAATACTGCTAGGAAAGAGTACAACAGCTGATGTCGCGTGCAGGAGTGGAAGAACCATCTTCGGTCTGCCATTCACCCAGTCATATTCGCTGCTGTCTATCAGTTTACGTCTTGCCTTGCCTGGGTCTTGCGACTGTCTCCCACCTACCGCGCCGACCTCCTAGTTGCGGCGCCCAAAGTGGTCCAGGCAGTCTTCGCTGCGGTAGGAGACTACTATACCTGGAAGTTAGGAGAGCGCATCTATGGGACTGGAAGCAATGAAGCTTGGGCAGCTGTATGTGGTGCATCTGACTTACTCGAAGCAATCACTGCGACGACTCATCGTTCATCTCCCTGACTTCTACAGCTTGCCCTTACAGTCTGCAATCCGTGGCAGTGGTTCTGTTCTACGCGCACATTGTCCAATTGCCTTGAAACTGTGCTGACAGTTATCGCGCTTTACTTTTGGCCTTGGCAATGGTCACTGGACCCGAAAGATGGTGATGAATTCGACGGGGAGGGGTTGCGAAAGAGCGAGAACGAGAAACCCGCGGAGCAAAATTCGGAGGACCAGAAGGGTGAGGATGAGAAGAGGGAGGATAAAGATGATATCGACGAGATGGCAAAGTCGGTGCCCAGATTATGGGACCGCATCAAGCATAGCATTGACTGGCACAACAGGCTGCGACGCTGTCTGTTTCTCGCCGCGCTAGCTTGTATACTACGGCCAACGAACGTCCTCATCTGGATATGCTTCGCTTGTTTCGTCATCTTGCGTATCGCAACTCATGGGAAGGTGCTATCGTTGCCCTGGGAAGGCATGCAGTTATGGCTCATCGTATCCTCGTTATCCCTCCTTCCGGCAACCAAGAAAGAAAGACTTGTCCTCGCCAAGGAGGTAGCACTTTGCGGGCATGTGTAGACTGCTCTCCTGACCATGAACCTAGACTGAATTCTCTCCCAGATCTCTCGTTCTGCAGCTCTCGACACTCATTGATCGCCTATACTACAATCAATGGACCTTCCCGCCATTTCGCTTCTTGTACTTCAACATCGCTCAATCGCTAGCGGTTTTCTATGGCAAAAATGACTGGCACTACTATATCTCTCAAGGATATCCGTTGCTTCTAACCACTCTTCTCCCCTTTGCCCTTCTTGGACTCTACCAATCTTTATTCCCTCCGGATATTCCACCCCACTATTCAAACGACTCTCGCTTCACCAAAGCCGTTCGATATCAATTGGCTACGACAGCAGTCTTAGTCCCAGTGACCTTATCTTTCATATCCCACAAAGAAGTCCGCTTCATATATCCTCTCCTGCCGCTGCTCCATATTCTCGCCGCGGCTCCTTTTACAACCTTCTTTCTTCCTGCCGTCTCTCCAGCTATTCCACGCTCTTCTCCACTCACTCCTAGACGAATTATACTCGGCATTCTGTTGATCATAAATATAACCATCGCACTGATAACGACGACGTCACACCAGACCGCGCCCCTCACCGTCATGACATATCTCCGAACCCAACATACAAAACATTACCTTAGCCAACCACCGGCAGGTTTCCTTGCTCCAGCCCCTTCGACGATGACAGTAGGCTTCTTAATGCCTTGCCATAGCACCCCTTGGCGCTCGCATCTCATCTACCCTTCCATCAAAGCTTGGGCGCTTACCTGCGAGCCACCCATTAATTACAACGCTTCTGCCAGAGCCGGTTATCTCGACGAAGCTGACCAATTCTACGCCAACCCTAAAGGTTTCCTCTCCAAAACACTTGGAACCCCTCCAGCCTCGAAGAAGCGCCTAGCCTCGTGGTTCGGGTGGCTAAACGGCCGTAGGCGTGTGAAAGGTGGGTTCGGAAGAGAAGACATGATAGAAGCAGATGCTTGGGATGGGCGGGAAGGCCGCAAAACATGGCCGGAATATCTTGTGTTCTTCGAGCAAATGGAGCCAAAAATGCGAGAAGTGCTCAAGGGAAGTGCATATAGGGACTGTTGGCGAGGATGGAATAGCTGGGGTCATGATGATTGGAGGAGGAAGGGCGATATGGTAGTGTTCTGTTTACGCAAGCAAGGCGTTACAAAGAGACGGAAAGGTCTTCTGTGGTAGGCTTACTGGTTTCATGACTGCTGACAGCTCCGAAGACATATGAAACAATGGAAATTCCTGGGTTTTTTATCCTATCATTCAATAGGTAAGCTTTTCGCCAAATCGATTATGATATCATTTTGGGACGGTGTCCGATCCGATTTAACTAGGACATGAAATATCAGTTATGTACATAGCATTTGTCTTGATAGATACCAGCATTTAGTCCTCATGGCGAGTGCCCGGACAATTGAAAAGGCTGAAATTCAATGCTTTTAGCCCTTTCTTCGAAGCTGTTACACTTTGATTGACATTCTCAACATAAGCTCAGCTCAACTACCAAAGCTTCGCGACATACCCTACATCAAATAAGCATTTTTGCGAAAGGGATATGTCGTAAACAGTCCAGCTTTGGTCGCCCGAAACGTGATACAAGCAATGCCCAGTAATATCATACCTTGGCATGACACCACCTTAACATCTTACTCAGCTTAAAGCAAGTCCTTTCTCCCAATGTGACTCCCGATGTCAAATACACAGCATCGAGTCCATTCGCCGTGCGCTGAATCGAAGTGCACCACACAAGCTCTCAGCTTATAAGCCGAAGACCGACGGATCGAGAACCCCCCTCCACAAGGGTCGCCAGCAGGACACAACCTAGTTCCGACGCTTTGGCCGAGGTTGCTACAGTCGTGGGCCAATTCGCATGGGAAAAAGCAAAATGCGGTGTATCCAGCAGCATCTTAGGCTTCCACTTGCAAATGCTCGCACTGGTCCCGCATCGCCCAATGTCATTACTCGGGACCGGACGAGAACCCATGCCGCTGTGGAATGGATTCCTTGAGCGCCGATGCGATAACATGTCCCTCAAGGCAGCAGTGGCTTGCGACTAATACACGCAAGCCTTCCATACCCGGTGTAGGAACCTCAAGGTTTGCGGCGCTTGAAGACGGGAATGGCTTAGGTAATCCGAGATACAGTCCTGATAGGGATTAGCTCGTATCGGTGGTTACTTACCTCCGATGCCCGTGGTCCGATGCCGTCAGACCCGTTACGATAGTGAGATCCCTTAACGGTGGGGAACGAACTAATGACTGGTGCAACTTTTCGACCGTTACGACATGATTTTGCCTCGCGCTCGTCCGTTCTTCTTTATTTAAGAGTTTGCAGGTAACCATGAATTGTGTTTCCAGCCCCCAATAACGCCAGAGAACTTACTATGGCTGAGACAGGGAAGCAGGAAAAAGAGTACGCTTCTACAGATCCAGTAGGCGCTGCTCATCAAACGAATGCCTCCGAGCCTGTCGCTACAGAGCCTTTGCAGTATGTGGGCACCACTGACCGAACGAACAACCATGAATCTGGCGCGACAGAGCCTTTACAATATGTGGGTTCCGACAGCGATCTCTCTTCCTCCGATCAGGACAAGAAAGGGACACGTCCCAACGTCACCAGAACGCTCACCACAACTACCACTACTTCCTCGATGACTGCCGAATCGAGAGATGCCGATCCTCAAAAGAAGAAGCCATGGTACAAACGCCTGAATCCTCTGAAGAGATCCACCAAACCACCAGTACCTAAAGAACGGCGGATATCGAGAGAATATGGGGCGCCATTCCTCAGCCTGCTCACGTTCCAATGGATGGCACCTTTGATGAATACAGGATACCAACGGCCACTTGAGCTTAATGATATATGGCTTGTGAATCCCAAAAGGTCGGCTCCAGTGCTCTCAGCCAAGCTCAATGCCTCTTTTCAGAAACGTCTCGGTCGAGGCGACAAGTACCCACTTCTCTGGTCTCTGTACGAGACGTTCAAATTCGAGTTCTGGCTTGGAGGCCTCTGTCAACTTACGTCCAGTGTAGTACAGGTGATGGCGCCCTTCACTCTACGATACCTGATCGCCTTCGCAGAAGATGCATATATCGCGCAGCAGACTCATACACCTAGTCCGCGTGTCGCAAATGGTATAGGGCTTGTCATCGGGATATCATTGATGCAGATGCTTCAAAGCATGGGTACGAATCACTTCATATATCGCGGACAGATGGTCGGCGCACAATCGAGAGGGGTCTTAATAACGGTCATCTTCGAAAAAGCCATGAAGATCTCAGGACGGGCAAAGGCAGGTGGCAAGGCTTTTGAAGATGATACTAAAGAGAAGGTCAACATTGAGAACGAGAAAGAAAATAAAGGATTCCTCAAGCGCATGATTGACAAGAAGCTCAATCCGACAGGTGGAGCTCAAGTCATGGCGGACAGTGCTCGTGGCATTTCTGGAGATGGAGCAGGCTGGGGCAATGGACGCATCGTAAATCTCATGTCTACAGATACCTACCGCATCGATCAGGCTTCGGGAATGTTTCATATGGTCTGGACTTCGCCGGTCGCTATTCTGCTCACTCTGGTCGTCCTTGTCATTAATTTGACATACTCAGCTCTTGCAGGTTTCGCCCTACTAGTCATTGGAATTCCCTTATTGACTAAGGCCATCAAAACCCTTTTCGTTCGAAGACGGGCTATCAACAAGATCACTGATCAAAGGGTCTCTCTTACTCAGGAAATACTTCAAGCAGTCCGTTTCGTTAAGTATTTTGGATGGGAAAGTTCGTTCTTGGAACGCATTGGTGACATTAGGAAGAGAGAGATTCGAGCTATACAGATCCTGTTGTCGATAAGGAACGCCATCAATGCCGTGTCGATGTCTCTTCCAATCTTTGCCTCCATGCTTTCCTTCATTACATACTCCCTTTCTAGCCATGATCTCAATCCGGCCTATGTTTTCTCGTCCTTGGCGCTGTTCAACTCGCTTAGGATGCCTCTGAACCTATTGCCTCTGGTTATCGGTCAGGTCGTGGACGCTTGGTCTTCGATAGGCCGAGTCCAGGATTTCTTGATAGCAGAAGAACAAAATGATGACTTTATATGGGATATGGAGGGTAAGAATGCCGTATCGATGCACAATGCCTCCTTCACATGGGAGCGGAATGTGACTCAGGATCCCGACAAGAAACCCGGCCCACCGCCCAAAAAAGGACGGTCTAAGGAGGTTAAAGATGCAGAAAAAGCCGCGGCCAAGGCTGGAAAGCCGGTCGATGCTTCAAACAAGGGTATCGACAGCGCAAGCACACTTACTGAAGCTGAACCATTTAAGCTCAACGGCCTAGACTTCTCTGTGGGACGCAACGAGCTTGTCGCTGTCATAGGTGGTGTAGGCTCCGGCAAGTCTTCTTTACTCGCTGCTCTTGCCGGCGACATGCGGAGAACCAGTGGTAGCGTTACAATGGGTGCGACCAGGGCTTTCTGTCCACAATATGCTTGGATTCAGAACACTACAGTGAAAGAGAACATCATGTTCGGCAAGGACTACGACAAGAACTGGTACGAGGCCGTGGTCGATGCTTGTGCCTTACGGCCAGACCTCGACATGCTGCCTTATGGTGATCTTACGGAGATTGGAGAGAGAGGCATCACAGTCTCAGGAGGGCAGAAGCAACGATTGAATATTGCCAGGGCCATATATTTCAATAGCGATATCGTTCTCATGGACGACCCTCTGTCCGCGGTGGATGCACATGTCGGACGCCATATTTTCGATAACGCAATTTGTGGTCTACTCAAAGACAAATGCAGGATCCTCGCAACCCACCAGCTTCATGTTCTAAGCCGCTGCGACAGAATCATCTGGATGCAGGATGGTCGCATAGAGACTATTGATACCTTCTCTAATCTAATGAACCATAATGAAGACTTTCAGAAGCTGATGGCAACCACAGCACAAGAGGAGAAACAGGAGAATGAAGGTCAAGTCAACGAAGATGAGGTTGAAGATGAGAAGAAAGCTGCGAAGAAGAGAAAGCAGGCTAAGCGTGGTGCTGCGCTTATGCAACAAGAAGAGCGCGCTGTCAAAAGTGTTGGTTGGAGCGTCTACGCTGCATATATTCGAGCTTCCGGGTCGTTGCTTTTCGGCCCCATAGTCCTACTCCTCCTCATTATCTCTCAGGGTGCAAATATCGCAACAAGTCTCTGGCTATCATGGTGGACGTCGAACAAATGGGGCTACTCAACTGGGGCGTATATCGGTATTTACGCTGCGCTTGGGGTTACCCAGGCATTGCTGATGTTTGCGTTCTCTGTCACCCTTACTGTACTTGGGACTCGTGCTAGCAGGATTATGTTGAAACGGGCTATGACCCGTGTGCTCAGAGCTCCTATGAGCTTTTTCGATACCACTCCCCTTGGACGTATTACCAACCGATTCGCTAAAGACGTCGATATCATGGACAATAACCTTACAGATGCTATGAGGATGTACTTTTTCACTTTGGCTATGATCACTTCTGTATTCATCCTAATCATTGTCTACTTCCACTACTTCGCTATCGCTCTTGGACCTTTGTTCCTAATGTTCCTATTCTCAGCAAGCTACTATCGTGCGTCAGCGCGAGAGATCAAGCGGCATGAGGCTGTGCTTCGATCTGGGGTGTTCGCCCGGTTTAGTGAAGCCGTGTCTGGTATTTCAAGCATCCGAGCATATGGCTTACAGGATCATTTCACTGTCGGTCTGAAACGAGAAGTCGACCAAATGAACTCAGCTTACTATCTGACTTTCTCGAATCAGAGGTGGCTGAGCGTACGCCTTGATGCTATTGGAAATCTTTTAGTATTCACAACTGGTATTCTGGTCGTCACCTCCCGGTTTAACGTCTCACCAAGCATTGCTGGTTTGGTCCTCTCTTATATCCTGTCCATTGTACAGATGATTCAGTTCACCGTTCGACAGCTTGCGGAAGTGGAGAACAACATGGTTTCAACCGAGCGTCTGCACTATTATGGTACAGAACTCGACGAGGAGCCTCCTCTTCATCTCAAAGGCATACCAGATAGTTGGCCTGAGAAAGGAGAGATCGTCTTCAATGAAGTGCAGATGCGCTACCGTGAAGGCCTTCCTTTGGTCTTGCAAGGCTTGAACATGACAGTGGCTGGTGGTGAAAGAATTGGTATTGTTGGTCGCACGGGTGCTGGCAAGTCGAGTATTATGTCCACTCTATTTCGCCTGGTCGAGCTATCCGGCGGTTCCATCAGCATAGATGGCATCAACATTGCTCAGGTCGGTCTAAAAGACCTTCGAACACGTCTAGCTATTATACCTCAGGATCCAACACTGTTCCGCGGTACCATCCGCTCCAACCTCGATCCGTTTAATGAGCACACCGACTTGGAATTATGGTCCGCTTTGCGCCAGTCCGATCTCGTTGGTGCCGACGAGAACCTCGATGACAAGACGCATGGCCGAATTCATCTTGACGGCATTGTGGAGGAAGAGGGTCTTAACTTCTCCCTTGGCCAACGACAGCTGATGGCATTGGCTAGAGCGTTGGTGCGTGGCTCGCAGATTATCGTCTGCGATGAGGCGACTTCGTCAGTGGATATGGAGACAGATCAAAAGATCCAGCGGACCATTCAGACGGGTTTCAAGGGCAAGACACTTCTTTGCATCGCCCACAGATTAAAGACTATAATCAACTACGACCGGATATGCGTCATGGACCAGGGCCGCATCGCGCAACTGGACACGCCACTTGCACTATGGCAGGATGAAGAGGGGATATTCCGGAGCATGTGCGACAGGAGCGGGATCAGAAGAGAGGACTTCGAGCAGATGAAGGAGGAGTAGACTCAAGTGTGATATCAAAACAGTTGCATCAAGTTTTAACGGCGTCATGACTTGGATAATAGCATTGCATATAGCATATATTTGGGCGTTAGGGAGACATCAATCATCCTACTACCGTATCAAATAAACCCCTGAAGCGGCGTTCCTCATAGTATTCAAGCTGGAAGCTGATCCCTTTATACATTTGAGGAGCGCGTTTTTTGGTATCATCAGCGATTTTGAGTTTGTGTTTATGGTCACAGAATCTGGTACCTAGTCTTGTGTAGGCGCCAGGGTGACTTAGATACTCGCCCGTCAAATATCCGATGCATATGGTAAAAAGCACAATATAATATATTTGCAGTATATTACAGTGTCAAACTGTCCGTCCCGAACTTGGCCAGTAGATATTTTATCTTTCATTATCATTAGTTAAAGCTGTGAAACATAGATTGGTTGGGTTATTAACATCCGAGTTACTGGGTCACTGTTATTGTAATTCGACGATCCCAGGCCTTGGAAGCCTGAATGTACTTACCAAGAGACTCTGGCGATTTCATGCAAGTCAAGGGATAAGTCCCTCAGACCCTGATTCTACCTAGTGCTTACTCCATATTCCAGACGGACAGATATTTACCCTGGGGTGTCATGATACTTTTCGGAATAATTTCATAGCACGTTGTATGTCCTTATCGCTGAACCGATCCTATCTTCATTTCGTCTGATCATGTTGGGCAGAGAAAGCACGCATGCAGTGAGACGGAGATGCTTATCTCCCTCACTGTTCCAGATTGCCGGCAACCAAGGGCCAGGGTGGAGAGGATCAGCAGATGAGACTTTTTTACTTTTAAGGAACAGGCAAAGGCGATCGGTAACAACCGCACCAGTCTCTCTTGGCTGCTAATATAAGAATTGACCCTATGGCTCCGCACCCATACTGCGGGAAAAGTCTCAAACATGTCAAATTTTGAGATGATGAGACCCACAGCACGATGAGAGAAATTGGAGGAGGGAAAACAAGATGAGATGTGATATATTTTGCAGGTTTTGCAATGTATGGACAGGATTGCATCGTCATTAATTTCCTAGCTTGCCTCTTTGAGCAGTGCGGCGGAGACTAATGCGTAAAGGGGGATGGGGAGGGGCGCCGGGGAAAGCGTGGGCCAGCACGCGTATGGTTGTATGGGGGCCGTCACGCCCCCCAAAGGGACGCCCTGCAGCCCAGCGAGCCCTGGAGGCCCTCTCGCGCGCCAAGAAATTGCATCGTGCGGTCTAGGTCCGAGTGTTGCTTTTCAAGCCCAGTGCCAAAGGGAAGGCGCTTGCTCTCTCCTTAACCACAACCACCCACGCTCCTTCTGCAGCATCTCTTAGCCTCCACGGCCTCTTCCATCACTTCCAACAGAACAGCTCTCTCATTGCTTGTTGCGTTGTGGTCCGCCTGTACTCCTACCCTCTGTACCACCATGACTACCATTGTGAAACGACGCAGTATTGTACAATAAGAAGTCTCGACCTCTCTCTTGGCCATTCGAACGTCATAATCACTCGCAATTGTATGCTGCATCATTCATGAATTCGGCATCAACACCAGTCAACTGATACCAAAGCAATTGACAGATATTCGGTCTATATATTTGACCAGGGCTTCACTCCCCGAATAAACTTCCTCCATTCACCTGCCCATCAACCTCCTGACGAGACAATCACCCGTCTTCTCCGCATTTCCAGCATTAGACATTATCAAGTCATCCCACTACCATGTCACTTGACGAAAAGCCTGTCATTGGAGCCACAATTGTAAATTTAAAGCCACCAACAAAACCGGCTCTCGAGACCAAACCCTCCTTCGACACCATATCCCCCTGCTCCACCAACCTCGCAGAAGAACTAAGAAAAGAAGACTATGATCCCACATCCCACCATCCTTTCTCCGCTTTCTACTCGCATCCCACAACACGCACCTCTCTTGAACAAGCCAGATCCCAATCCAAAATCCACCTAGCGGTCTATCAGCACGACCTTGAGTCCGGCTCACGGATAACACAAACAGAGACACTGCCCGAAGGCCATGTGCATTCTCATAAAGAGGACGATAAAGTATGGCCATGTGCAGAGCAATTGCGGAGGAAACAAGAGGAAGCCCAGTTGAGGAATCGCAGGGGTTGCAATCCGTTTCGGAGACTGAGTAAGAAGCAGAAGATTGTGGTGCATATCATCATCGTATTGTTCTTGATTGGGGCAATTACCGGCCTCGGAGTTGGGATATCGAAAGCAGTTGGGGGTGGTGTTTTTAGGACTACGAATAATTCGAATGCGCCGATTGGAGATGGGCATTGAAATTGTGGAGCCAGAGTTCTCGGCGTTATATGTATGAAACTAGGTCTTTCCTTCTGGTAACCCAGGCTGACTTTCTCACAGCTATCAATGACCTCCTTAAGGCCCTTCTCGTGCCACCACGTTCTGGATTTTTGCATTGAGCTCCAGATCCATCCTTCGCGCCAGACGCAGATCGTTGTGATCTCATCGTCCACGCCGCGGTTCACTTCTAGCCTCCACCTTCAGACTCACACTCTATACCACCGATAAAGACGAAGAAACGACACCCGCGACATCTTGACACATACATTCCATGCCGACATATTCTCAGGCATGTTCATTGGAGTTTAGGCCTGCATTATTGACCATGAAGCTGAGGCAATAACATTCGCTACACATATAGCAGATACCGTTTGGTGTTGACGGACTATGTATTCATGTAATACCATTACAGCTGGGGAATCTAGGAGATTGGGGCACTTCCCCCATTGTCAGTTCAGAGAACTTGACCAATCTATCTCGGGTTCAAGTCCAAATGCCGATGCTCCGTATCCGCCCTCTATCTCTAAGTGTGCTCTCAAGCCCATCAATCTGATTGCGGTTGAGGTCTCCTTTAACATCGAATTTTGCACCTCGTAAAGTTGACTTTCCTCCCCGAATGCTCAGCCCTCGTATTCCACTCTCTTCCCCCTACACAGCTAAACCATCCTCGCTATCAGCCTATTCCGTAAGAGAAGAACAAAACAAAATCCCTATATGTAAAATCTACAGCACTGTCAAATGAAATTTCCGGTAGTGTTCCCAAAGCAGCGAGCCAAGTTTCCTCTTGACTCTTAAGTATGATCACTCTTCCAAAGAAAGGTCTATCGAGCCATACAAACCCCACCATTTCAGGAAGTTCTGAAATAGCATATCGACACCTTATCCATAATTTCTGATCCATTCCCATTTGACGCGAAAGCCAGGAAGATGCACAGCTATATAACGGATTGTTCTTGAAGTATGTAATCCCCTTCGTTGGAGAATAGTGGAGAGATTATAGCAAAGTCTGTCGTTATGCTACTGCAGAAGCTTTCGAAGGAGATCTTTAAGGCTTGCTAGGCCCACTCATGAAAGGATCAGTGCTCAATATGCTCTTTTTGTATAACGCTTGTGCCACTTCTTATTTCCCTACCCTGGAGTATATTTGATCCGTGGTCCTTCCGTAAATAATTTGGCTTTGATGGCTAATCCATCCCTTCGAAACGGGACAAAGAATTCTAAAAAAATAACTATAATCCACCCGTAGACTAGACTTTGATGGCGAACCCATCTCTTACAAGCTCATGGACAATTCCGAAAAACAACTAAAGTCCAACGACCCATCCTCATTAATACCTAGAATCTCACCTCCCGTCCTGCCCTCAGCACGACAAGTATAAGCCCCATCGAATAACACAGGCAAACTCGTCCCCGAGGTCTCTACGGCTTGCAGCACAGTCCATGGATCGGTCATATTGTTGCTGGCACTAGAAGTACCGTTGTAGATGAATTGGTACTGTCGATGGGTAACCGGACTCCAGTAGTATGTGTAATTCTGTGCTGGTTTGCCAGCGGGGACGGGGATCGGGGCGGTGACTGCGAGGTTAGTAGTGGATGTACACACATACCCCGCAGCGGTGCAAGACTTGTTCTGCTGATAAAGCGTCTGGTCCTCCTCAATCGGCAACGAGATCGCAGAAAAATTATTCTGGTTAAGCACGGTGGAGTAAGCGTATGTCGTAGCGCCGTTTGCGAGCGCGAGCCAGGGCGTGGTTATGTTAGGGAGAGAGGACGCGGCGGGATAGGTGATGGACCAGGACCCGGAAGAGGTGAATTCTTGGAACGGGGAGAGGGAGGTTAGGAGGAGCTTTAGGCCTGTGGAAAGGGGTCCGGAGGGAGAGGGGAGGGTGGTGTTGGTTGAGAGGGTGGTTGGTGGGCTTGAAGGGGGAAGGGAGTCCGGAGACCAGATGGTCGTGCTCAGTATGGGAGTTGATAGGAGGGATTGGAGGAAGGTTTGGAGGACAAATTGTTGGGGAATCGTTAGGTCTGCGGGCGGTTGGGGGATGCCGGGGGAGAAGGTTGTATACTAGGGTATCTGTTAGAGGTTGTGAAGAAAGAGGGGTCATAGTGCTAAGTACTGCTAGAAAGGGCAGCCCGGCAGAGAATGCTGTGGAAAGCTTGCTTGTATTCAGTGTTCCCGTTTGCACTGTTTGTTCCAACCCAGATACAAATTTCCCGGCATTCGCTACGGATAGAAGCCCTAAGAACGTTAATCAGCGTCTCTCCCTAGGGTCAGTGTTGACAACTCACAATCATTGAGCTCAGTGAAGAGAGCATTTATAGCGTAAATGGTGTTCAAGACGTAAAACTCCTGTATTGTAATACCACTTGGCAGGCTTGGCAAAAATGGTGGCGCCAGAGGAGGCTCCTGACATGTACCAAATCCAGTGCAATTCAGTCCGTAAAGAGCGTAACGAGAACTGTCGAAAGCATATGCTAAGCGCATAAAACATGTTGACCAAGGTTCCCCAGAGATGCAGCAATCGGTCTCGTTGGCGGCTGAAATACAGGTAGGGTGCGTCGCTGCCCATTGCGTCAGGTATGCTGGTATCTCAAGTTGATACCAGCACGTAACACTGATGTTTGTTGGGCTTGTACACTCTGCACCAACCAGTTCGCTCCTTACTTCAAGGTAACTGCCCGAATTGCCGGGTGTTAAAGCAGCAATTGCAGAGATCCATGCCGAACCTATTATAACTGAAAGTGCCAGTTGCCATGCCATCTTGACAATAAGAGACTAGGTATCTATAAACACGACAAGAGCCAGTGGGGTAGACTTCAAGAGTCCTGGGGTGGACGTTCAACGTCTCTAAACGAGATCAGGGAATTGTATTACTTCAAGAGCAATGAGGCAGGAATATGAGCCCTGAAAGTGAGAGATCTGCAATAGTGATACAATGGAATTAGTGTACCAAGGCTGCAGCTTACCCAGGGCCTAAAGATCTCCTGGGTCACCAGAAACAAGCAGTTGCAACTAGCCTGACTCGTTCAGGCGTCCAAGACAAAGATGCTCTAATTCCAGGAGATCTTCCTTGCGACAAGACTTGAAGCCAAGTTTCATGGTGCGGATAACAAGGAAGCGCACCTAACTGTGAGTCCGAGCAGAAACGTTGTGTTTCGAACGACCGAGTCCCGCAAATCCCATTTGAAGGGTACTTAGGAAGGTGGCGCTGCCTTAGCTGGATGTTGCTATCGCATGGAAAAAGCAAGGGCGGATACCAACATAATACGGCCAACCCCCTAGGCTGACATCGAAATCATGCAGCAAAACAAGTTGGTCGAACTTCTGGCGGTGCTGGCTTATCAACCGGTAAAGCTGCCAATTGGCTTTCATGTCTGGATGTTGCAAAGAAGATCTCAAATTTGAGAGGAGCTCGAGGGGCCCAAGATTCTTCGGCTCCTTCCCCAAATTGATCTTTAAGATATCCAGCAAGAAGCATGATCTGATCTGATCTGACCAATTCTTTATACTTATGAATAATTCTTTATACTTATGAATCTGGAGATTTTTTATCCGAAACTGATTGAATCTATCATTATTACTCAATTTTCTTGTGGGCTGGGGCGGTAAGTTGGGGATTGGATAGATTGTTGTCTGATCTTTTCTGTTACCCGCCAGAAGGTTCGAGATATTCTATCGCCCGACAGCCGCTAGGGAGCAGCTATTTCCACATGCGGCTAGTCCACCTTTGGCTATCAGGCGAACTTGGACCGAATCAGAACTGCATGGCATGGAAGAACAAAAAAAAGCAGCGTACAAATAACTATTCCAACATGATTCTCCATATAAATCTATGATCTTTTAGACGTGGGCACTGTGCGCAGTACAAGCAATGACTTGGAGTACAGGTGAACAGCAATTATAGGATTGCGACTGATCCGGAGCCTTGCAAGAATTATAAGCGCCAGAATAGGCTAATGAAAGTCAAAGAACTGAAGAAAGCTGAATGACATGAAGATGTTTCTCGCCAGGAGCGTGCGCTCTTTTTGTTTTCTTGTCTAGCCAAGATCATGAAGCTGGGTTGGTCTCAGCTTGAAACCTCAGGTCTTGAATGTTGAGATTGTGCGAGAAGAGGCGATAGATGCGAATAGGCTCAAAGCGCAACTGCGCGATCAACGGCTATAACTGCAAATCAATGTTTCTTGGCGAGTAACTTCTTCCACATGTATGCAAGCAATAAAATAAGAATCCGAAAACCAACTTGAACATTGCTCCAAACAATGACGTTCATCGTAGCCAGTCTCACTAGGCACACTGTACCTATTCCTTGCTGGCCGTGATGGCAATTCATACTGAGCCACACTCAGTGTCACCATAGCTCATGTTTCCAATGATACAGCAAGCAGTCATACCGAGTGCACCAGGCTCAATACCTGGATGGGCGGCACTGACCGGTCATGGAAGATTACATCAAAGCAGTAAATAACATCAGGAGCAGCGGCGTTCGAACGCAGTCCAGGAATCTTATTCTCTAAGCTCAGCCAGCTCCCAGGTCGAGGCAAGAGGCGTAGGCTGACGTAGATAGCATTGCGACAAAAGGTATCCTGGTCAGTTGGTGGTCTGAGTATTCTAAGATTAGCCCTTCTTAACCAAATGCGGCTGGTCCCTCCTCGGCCATTCTTCAACCGAGAGTCCCGCTGGTGGTACGATTAGTCGATTACCTATCAAAGACGACATCGGATTCTTGGGGGAATAGCATGGTGAAATAGGCAGTGAAAGGCTCGAAGCACGTGATGATGTAAGCATCCTAGTACACTAAAATGTCATATAAATGTCATTTTCTTTGGATAGAATCAGTCTGCTCTGTCATCTTCAATACCAAAACCCACTATGGGGATTTCAGTCCTTATAACAGGTGGCATAGGTTTCCTAGGTACCTTTATCGTTAGAGCCACAAGAGAGCAACACCCAGAATGGGATATCACTGTTTTAGATCTCAATTTGCCGAAGATTCCAATAGCAAACATTGCATATGAGGTTGGTGATGTTACGGACCTTGCCTCAGTCACTGCTATAGTAGACAAAGTGAAGCCAAACGTAATCATCCATACCGCTGGTTTAGTCCCGGAGCTTGCAGGACGTTACGGCAGAGAACAGAGAGATAGGGTCTTTGATATCAATGTCAATGGCACACGTAACATGCTCGCTGCAGCCAAGAATGCAGGTGTCGAGGCATTTGTTTGGACAGGGTCGTGCTGCGCGGTTACAGATGATATGCGTTACCAGTATCCCAATATGGACGAACGATGGCCAACTTCGAACCATTCCCTGATCTACGGCGAATCAAAGGCAAGTGTGGCTTTTACAAGTACTCCTGAGCCTACTCACTGAGTATCATCTCGCAGACTGCGGCTGAGGCACTGGTTTTGTCAGCAAATGATGAAAACTTTTCTACCTGTGCCCTCAGACCTTCCGTGTTATTTGGTCCAGGCGATCATCAACTCGTCCCTCCAATTCACGCGTGCATCGCCAAAGGCGAAACCCCATTTGTAGTTGGCGATGGAGATAATCTCTGGGATGTGACCTATGTCGGCAACATAGCTGACGCACACGTGTTAGCGGTTGAGAACCTCCTTTCTTCTACCAAAACAGCAGCCGGAGAAGCGATCTTTATCTCTAACGACCAACCGATTACCTTTCGAGACTTTTGTCTTGCCGTCTGGAGAGAATTTGGCCACATTCCGCCATTCGAATTCCATATCCCCTTGTCTATTGCATCGTTTGCGGGGTATGTTGCGGAGTGGGTGACTTGGTTTACGGGAACCCCCACAACATTAAGTAGGGGAGGTGTTTTGGATGCGTGCGCAGTAAGATATTGTACAGGAGAGAAGGCGAGGAAATTACTGGGCTACAGGCCGCGAGTAGGGATCGAGGAGGGTATCAGAATCAGCTGCAAAGTGAGTAGTGAAAGCCTTTCTTGGTGATCCGAATCCCAGTACATGGGACGTTGACCAGCCAAAGGAGTACGCCCAGCGTCTCAAGATGCATAACGCCAATAAGCCAAAACCGTGACTTTGCGATCTCGGACAATCAGCTACGGTACCAACTTATTTCAGGGGCTGGAGTCAACTCATTCGCAGAACACCACTTGCACACTGGGGCCTTCCTAGATTCCTAACTAAATCAGCGTCGAAATCAAACGAATCCACTTAGGCTATTACACTTGTATCCAAAGGTGACGCTCAATGCATGATCAATATCCTCGAACACGACACCCAAGACAAGGTTACTCCGGGGAGGCAGCTGAGTTATTGGGTATGTGGTGCAGCGAGTAATTATGTGAGAGTAGGAGGGCTTTGTTGAACTGTACTGAGCTGTTGAGTACTTGATGTGTGGGTAATGACCCATTTAACTCCTAATTGAGGGAACGCTGGTGCAAGGATCTGTGATTCGCGTGGTGTTTGTTTGGGAGGAAAGAGGGAAGAGTCGGCGAGAAATGGTTACGATGCCCTTGAGCTCTTGGAGGGCGTTGTGAATGATTCTTATGACAATGCAGAATTAGAAGCATCGATAATTCAACCAAGTCAGTGGGTTCCAAGTACCTAAGATAAGTGAAACATATATTGAGGGAGAGAAAACGTGCAGTGATGTGAAGAGATGACTCGATCTAATTTTGAGCGTAATTGAGCAGACTTATTTTTTTTCTATAGCCAACCAGTGTATGTACAAAGCATGCATGTCCAAACAAAGGTAAAAAACGGACACGCATTCTATATGCTTGATTCAGATGCAGATGCAGTTAATCGCTCAACTCAGCCTCCTTTTTTTTGCAATAAGTGCACGACTCAACCTCCCTATCTATTAATGACGCATTGAGTAAACAAGTGAACCTCGCAACCTTCTGAATATGCATGCAATGAACGAATGCGTAATGATTGAAAATGCAGACTAAACTCAATAGTTCAACAAGGCCGACGCTCCAGGCTCGCTGGAGATGTAAAGCATATCGTGATGGTTTGTGAAGCCATTGAAACGGGTAGCACAACACTTGGTATATGCGCCCATCTCTTCGAAGTATAGCCAATCTCCCACATCCAGGATCCCATGGAGTGTGCAAGTATCGGTGATACGATCGATGCCGTCGCAAGATGGACCCCAGAGAGAATATTCGACGCCGTGGGTGGATCTGTCTTGTTTGCTTAAGATACGAGGGGAGGCGATCTGGTGGTCGTAGATCAAGCTCGCGAAGTTGCCGTAGACACCATCATTGAGGTAAAGCATGTAGTTTGTCCTACCCGTGGCCGGATCCTGAATGTCGCGGCGGGCGATGATGTTGCATGCCAGGGTGAAGGCTGAAGCCACATAGTATCTCCCGGGTTCGCCGATGACGCGGACGTTGGGTGGGAAGTTCTCATCGAGGGCTTTGCTAAGGACTGAGGCCATGGACTCGAATAGATCGCCTGAGAAACCGCCGCCAACATCTAACGTTTTGAGGTGGTAGCCGATCTCGGAAGCTTGGTCGAAGACGATGCGGGAGTCCTGGACTGCGCGGGCGAAGGACTGGGGATCAGAAGCGCCGGAGCCTACATGGAAACTGACGCCTACAACGTTGAGACCCAAGTCTTTCGCAAGTTGTAGGAGGCGCATGGTAGTATCCATGGAGGCCCCGAACTTGTCGCTAAGACGACACAAGCTGGATGAGTCGTCTGTCAAGATCCGAAGGAACAGCTCTGCGTCCGGAAAGAACCTCTGGATTTTGTACAACTCGTCCGAGTTGTCAAATGTCATCTGCTTGACCCTGTGGTCTGCCGCAAATCGTATGAAAGACTTGGTTTTGCATGGCTGAGCGTAAATGATCCTAGATGGATCAACTCCGAGGTTGAGGATGGTTTCGATTTCTTGCATGGATGCACAATCGAAGCCGGTGCCGAGCTCTGCAAGAAGGCGGAGCACTTCTGGATCAGGGTTGCATTTGACGGCTGGGCGTCATCAGTATGATAGCCAGAGCGAACTTTGACAATGACTTACCATAATGGGGCTTGACCCTCTTGAGGTTCATCTTCCAACGCAGGTGCTGGCGATACACCTCACCCATATCCACTACAAAAAAGGCATCTTCTTCACCGGGAGCGCATGTATCGGTGTCGATACTCTTTATACGCTCTCTAAACACGTCCTTGGTCAGTTGTTTCCCAAGCTCTTTGCCATGACTGGCTTTGACATAGCTTCTTGATTGATTCTCAGTGGAATCGATTGATGCATATTGTTGTGTGAGTGTCTCAGTCGAAAATGCCATTCGTTTGCAAAGCTTGCAAAATTTGAGTTATTATTCGGAGGTAGCGGAAAGGGTGTTAAGGAGGCCTGTAAATGTCTGATCCCGGACTGACGCGACCGGTCCTCCTCGACTCTTCCCCAGGAAGAGGAAGAACCTCTGGGGACGTCCTATGCGGCAGCTGTGATGGTGGAGACGATAATGTGTTGTTTAGGAGGGTTTCAAGCGAGGGGCGCTCGGCTCTGTTAGGGAAGTGCAACAGGGGGCGGCAAATCGTTGAGAATGTCTCGGTGTGGGCGTGAGGCAGGATCTTGAAGACTGAACAGTGTTGGGGTTCGTGGAGCCGTGTTGTAATGTATTGATAGAAAAAGCAAGGGTGTTTCTGGGTTTCGATATCTGCTGAGCGATTGATTAGCTGGGTTGTTCGGAGATCGAGCTCGAGCTGCAAGGCTATGACCGCATCATTCTTCCTCGGACATACCTATCCCAAAGCTCTATTGTTTCAAGATATGCAGGTATAGCAAATGAAAGGTATGCAAAGCTGTCACAAGGTCTGGGACGTGAGATGTTTTTAAAGTATTTTTCGTGGTGCGCAAAATAATAAATTTTATAAATTTGGACCAGGCACATTTCTTCCGTCCGGTGCGTGCAGCGGCTCTAGGCGGTCAAGCGCGATGACACAACCTATTGGCTTTCGGCTTCCCTCGGCGCGTTGTTATTGGCTAACCCTGAGGCTGCATTTTGAGCTGATTCTACTTGGGAATCAGATAAACACGTTATTGGCAGCACCATACAAGGATCCTGAGCTACCATGTATCAGTGGCGCTGGGTACAGCTCCACCATCTCAAGCCTCCTAGACAAGGTTGAAAAGGGGGCTGAGGTGCGCATCCACATTCGGGGACACTCCTTTTACAATTTTTTTCTCACTGGGTATGTATGCTCTCAGACATCCTATTCATAGCTTAAGTGCTATTCGGATACGATGGGCAATAAATGATCACTCCATGTGGCTAAGAACCTGAAAGCTGAGATTATCAACCACCATGATATGGGGAAGCTGATTTTATGGCTTAGTTTGCGCTAAACATCAGCTACGTTCGATATGTCAGTTGCTACCGAATACATAAATATCGACAACCTCTAGGTCTTGACCACTATTAGCCCTTTGTTGATCGGGTAATGTGATGGCTGAATGTTCGGCTATGATAAATCCAGCTGCGGCCATTAGATCAAAGAAGACCGCTTCGCTGTCATGGCGTACTTTCATCGAGACGACTATCCAGGCCGCAGGCCATTTGTCAATCACTGCAGCTAGTGTCCTTACAAGCGCTGGTATACTGTCAGCATTGTAGGTGCAGTCAGAAACTATCACTAGGTCATATTGATGCCCGTGCATTATTTTCGGATTTGCATCATCCCAGTCCAGGACGGCTGTAACAACATTGCCAACGGCTTGATTGGACCCCATCACTTTGCTGACGTTGTAGCTCAGTATTTCCATCGCATCCGGTAAATCCGTCAAAATAACGTCACATTGAGAGCAAATTTGGGCAACTTCCAAGCCCACGATGCCACACCCGCTCCCAAGCTCGAGGACGCTTGGTCTGTAAGAATTCGTCTTTGTAAGGACATTGGCAACAACAGAGGACTGCTGTGGCCGCAGCACGATATCACTCAGGAAAGCAGTCAATGCAATCCCTGCGTCCCTAATTCCGCAAAGGTAAGAAGCCATAAGAAGGAGGTGTGTATATAGCGGAGAGATTCCCCACATATTTTCAAAGGTTGTAAGGTATTGCACATAGATGCAAGCTTGGCATGTAAAAGAGGAAAGACGGTCACTTCGCCGCTCACTTGTTCTGATAAAGGAGAAACAACGCGATTCAAGCACCTACCAAATGTGACGAGCAATGCTCTCTCCTGTCTCTTCATATATTGCTCTTTGGTTGCCTAAGTTCGTCCTGTACCTCCGTTCAATCCTGGCTCCGGCCTGCGATTTCTCCTTTTCAGAGACCTCGCATCGTGCGCTGAGGATCTCGGGGAGGTTGCTTAAAAACACAGTATCGGCTGCTAATGTACATTGCGTGCTCACAAGAAGCCGCATAGGTCTTGTATCTTTGAATTGCGTCTTTCGAATCTCTATCCACACCTTTCTCGTGCCTCTCTTCCACAAAATCTTCTTCCATTCAGTATCTGATTCCTTCGAAGCATCGCTAATGACAGCAGCATAGAGGCCAATGTCGGCAGGGTAGAAGTCATCTCCAAGGTCTGTGGTAATCGTGACAAGAGCTCGTACAATGCACTTCTGTATATCGAATTTTGGGGGTTTCAAGAAGCGTATGTAATATACCATCCTGAGTAGGCCCTTTCGGAGTAGAACCTGGTGTAGAGGATTGAAGCCACCAGACAATATTCAAGACGAATGTTCCAGTGACGGAGCAGTCATCTTTTTCTGGCCACAAGATTATCGCTCAATCCACCTTGGCTGAATGTATTAACTGCATCGGAGTCATTCAATACCTTATAACTCGAAATCCCGACAAGTACAACTTGTAAAAGGAGGAAGTTCCGTCGGATACTGTTGAAAAATTATTTCGCTGGGTAAATCCCGGCAATTGGAATTAGCCGCGGCTCAAATCGTCAGCAAGCTCTGAGCTGCTGTTCCAGCCCGGCGTCGCCTGATCATAGAACCCGACACCACTCCACTCTTGAAAGATAGCCCTTCAGCCCGGTCAAGGCTGTTCAGGATGATTGCGAACCAATTCTCTACACTTCAGCGATGACATAGAGAGCATCGACCTACCAACCATCATGCGCCGCATCGATGACCCTCGTATCCGGCAAACGCTCAACCAAATCTCCCAGAATATCGAGTCCGTCAATGTACGAACCCAAGCCTCCCTCTATACCTTCTCCCAAGACTACATCAATCCCTGTCTCTCTTCGATCACGACCTGCCTAGAAGCGTCATGCCAGCCTTGCTTCACAGCGGCAAGAGGCGACCATGAACGGCGGCCCCACCATCGTCGGCCGCCGAGAGGGCGGGAAGGCTTCGCATTCGATTTCTACGACGATTGGGAACAGGATGAAGCGGAGTGGGGCAATGACGAGCTCGATCGGTTGCTGAGTGGGGATGAGGGTCAGCAACCTGGCAAGCATGGGGGGATGAGTTATGGTAGTCGGACGAAGGATAGAGGAGACGAAGACCCGAACATTGTACCGCAATCGTCTATATTTGGCTTCCTAGAACGTCTACCGTGGAAGATTGGGGGAAGGGGTACAAGGTACCGACCTGGTGTTGCTGATCTACAAGAAAATGTGGGCCGAAGGGGAGTGGAGGCAGAGCCATTGATTGCGGATGAGGATAATGCGGGAGCAATGAATGGAAGGAGCAGGAGTGGGACAGTGGGCAGTCGGGAAACGTCAAACTCCTTGAGTTCGAGAGGAGATTTGTTCCCAAGTGACGATGAAGATGATGCTGTACCATTAGACGATGAATTTGCGATGGTATTGGAGAGGAGGGCTACAGGCACCACTTCCGATGATCACAGCAGCAAGAGGAAGGGCAAGAAAAGACCAGACGCTTCCAGGGCGTCAACGAAGAGCACATCGACAAGAGAAACGAGAAGTACTCGAAAAGAGAGACGGGGAACCTCAACATCCAGCGGTAAAAAGTCTGAAATGGTGGAGACGGAGGAAGAGGCACGGCATGTACCCTCCATGGACGACCTGAAGCAGGAAGAGGAGCGCGTCCGCAAAGAAGAAGAGTCTCAAGTCGAAGAGCGGCGACAAGCAGCACAAAGACTAGCTCTAGAACGGGGCCTGAGCAGTCCAGAGGATGCACCTGAGGTAAAAACAATACCCCATAAATTAACTCCCAATTCCCTACTAATCACCGCCTTAGGATCTCAAAAAAGCCGTCCTCGTCTCCGAATCCCAAATCCTCTCGCCTACAAACGAGGAAGAAAACCTCCCCACCATCACTCCACAAGCACCACCACAATCCCCCATCCCACCTCCAGACGCTAAATCCTCCTCACAATTACACAATCCCGATCCTGAACCCAAACCGCCCGATGATGATGATGATGATGATGGTCCGTCTCAATAAACGTGAAAATATGTAAACTATAGTACTTTAATGAAATCCGTTAAGTTAATGTGATGACATCCCAGCGCTTCTCCACCGAGCGTCATGACTTGCAGCATTTTTTTTTTTGGTCGGTCGTGGGATACGGTACTAAGTAAGGGAGTGTTGGGTTGGGTTTGCGGCGGGCGCTTTTTGGGGATGGGGATCAGGATCGGGATGTACTACGTGTGTACTATATTATCGGTAGATATCACACTTTAGCGCTCACACAAGGAATCCATTGCGGCGGCGCGCCCCGGTAGTACCTCGAACGAACTTGTTGATATTCTCTACGCAATGTAAACATTGTGATAATTAGACGCCAATATATTGCAAATATCATAGGTATATTTTATTTTGATTCATTTTACTTTTGCATCTAGCTACCTAAGATAATCGTAGAGTTTGGGTATCGTGAGCGGATTCGTAACAGTCGAAAAAAGATAAAAATAAAAAATCAATCGCAACACGAAGGATGTGTGCGATGCGATGCGATGAACAACAAAATAAACATGAGGTGATTCCGACCGACCTTTAGGTCCAGCGCTATGCCTCCCATAAGTACAAACACAGAGTTATGCCGCCCAGTAAACGCTATGCACAATATCCTCCCTAGGGTCGTTGAAAAGACAAGAAAATTCATAAAATGGAACAGCCTTCAAGGCTTGCGATGTTGCTGCGAAATGAGTGGTGGTGCTGGTGATGGTGATTGGGTGGAGATTAGATCATGTTCCCATTAACGTTGATCTCACACCCCTCCGCTTTCTGTCTTAATGCCTTCGCAAGCATCAACTCCCTCATCCAATCGATCCGCTCATCCTGCGTCTTCACGGCGAAATGATGAGTCTTCCCCGTTGCCGCACTCAACATCCCCTTCTTCTCTGCGGCCGGCACAAGCTGAAACTCAAAGGCAGAGGCAATGCTCTTGTCTTTCTTGCTGCTGAGTTTCAAAGACTTGAATGCCGTGTTGAGCTTGTTGGAAGCGAGAGAGGAGCAGGCGACGGCGAATTCGTCAACATCGATGTACTCGAGGGCATCGAGGGCTTTGGAGTCGCGATGCATGGCTAGACGAGTGCCGTTGAGGCGGAAGTGGTTCTCGTGCCATTCGTGACGGAGCATTTTTGTTTTGCGCTTCTTCATCCAGCCGGCATGGTTGACGTCGTTGACAGTGGGAGTTTGCTCGTCATCAATGGGAGTGAGCTGGTGACTTTCTTCGACGGCGGGCATGACGAAGGTTGGGCGGCGGGAGGAGCCGCGAGATGCAGAGCGTGTGATTGGCTTTGCGGTTTGAGGACGCTCAATTGGTGACCAGATTTGTTGGCGGTGTTCGGCTCGGGAGACAGAACGTGGGATGGGCTCATCTTCGCCGAAGCGCATATCTGGTGGTACTGATTGAGACGCGTCTCGCGCAATGGGGCCAAGGGGGATGGCTGTCACTGGGACGTCCATTGCGGAAGCTGGGCTGCCAAATCTGTAGATGTCGTCACGGTCTCGGACATCCATTGCGGTGATTGGTGAGCGAGCTGGTCGGATGGTGCGGTTGGCTGAGAAGGCATCATGCGGGAGCGGCTGCGCTGGAATCGTCAACTTGGGAAGTCTGCTAAGGTTGCCGTGAGGTGCTTGCGTATTGGCTGGTGGTGAAAGAGGAGGGAACATCTCATAAGGAGGTGTTGAAGGTTCCTCCGGAGGCTGGTCCAAGTGCTGGAAGTTGATGAATTGCCTGACGTTCTCTTGGGGATCTCGCATCTGGACAACCTTGAGCGCTTCCTCATTGATTCGCAGGGCGGGCAGGCGTCCAGGGCCCAGGAGGTCCGAGGATGCAACCACAGACGGTACAGCTTCAGAAGTAGGTCGTACAGTAACCTCTGAAGGGGAGGCGTTGTTTTCACCTATTTGCTCCATCTCCACAGGAAATTCTTTCGCTATCCTCGCCAGCAACTTCTGCTGCTTCTTCCATGTCTTGCAGTTTTCTCCCTTAGAGCAATGATGTGGCTTAGGAAGCAGTTGCTCAATTGCAACAATTGAAGCAGAGTCACCCGGGGAAATAACGTCGTCTGGCCTCAAAGCCCTACGAGCTCGTCGCCTACCTGTGTGGTGCAATTTTGGTTTGGCCTCATCAGGGCTTGTTTCATTAGAACACTCGTCCCTATGTTGCTCAAAGTTGCCGTGTTGCTGGCCAGCTGCAACGTTTGGAGAATCCGGCGAGCAGCTTCCTGGAGTCGATGGCAGGCTGAGTGCACCTCTCAGGTTCCTTATCTTGTCCCAAATTTGATGGCGCTGGCCGAATGACTCAATTCCAAGCTCTTTGAGATTCCCAAATTGCAAGTCTTTAAGGACTGCACCCGAAATATCATTCACTCGAAATTTCTCCACCAACGAGTGATCAAACCCACTTGCCACCATCCAACTTGCAACCTGCGATGGCGTCCAGCTCTCAAAAGCTAAACAATTCAGAGGCGCCTCCACGATTCGTGATCGCCTCTGTTCAGGTTCCCTGAGCTTGGGGCCAGCCCTGTACTCTTCTGGCGATACTGGAGACCACTCAAGATAGACATCCGGCTCCTGTGTCGATTCTTGCGAAATGCGGAACAAATGGGGCCCCACTGGTCCTTCGACAGGCTTTGTCGGCTCTGGTTTCTCATCCAACCTGATTTGGAAGTTGAAGCTACTGAAATCGTTTGAGGCTGGCGTTCGTAATTCTTCGAATGTGGAAACTGTGGTGTTACTTCGGTTGCCGAACGATTCCTCACTTCTCCGGCCAGCGTACTCCTCGTAGTCACTAATATCCTCGTCTTCAAAGTCGGTATCGGATAAATCGGTCGCTCTCGATGAGGGTCGAGTCGATCTTTGTGTGAACAGCGATTCTGCACGTCCCTTCTGCAACATCTCTACACCGCTCTGGTATGGCGTAGCTTGTACGAACGCCTAACAACAGTATGAATACTATACTCTATTGAGGATACGCAATTGGAGGCTTACCATTGTGGGTATAATTCGACCTACAGCAGATACATATGATAGCGATAACGAGCGATTGGCAACAGCTGACAAGAAATGAAGCTTTTATTTCCTTGCGGATGTCCTCTAAGATGAAAGGATGAATGCAATATGACGAGAAGTCAGAAGGGGAATCCCCTGGAAGAGTGGGCGCTTGGGCATGGTTATAGGGAACACTCAGGACAGTGAGCAAGCTTTGGAGGAGAGTTTCACATGCTAGCGGAGGGCTTCTAGGCCATCACAGTGGGCTCCGCTGCCACACGAGCTGCTATTCGTGGTTCGCTGAGGATCCAGGAAGTAGCTGAGTGCGAGAACACACGACGTGCATGAATGGCGTCGAAGCCGAGACGGATAGTTGGACTTGCGACACCAATCAGGGCTCCGGCTTCCGATGTGCCGCAGATGCAATCCAACTATCTCCTCCCTTAACCGCCCAAGTCTTTTCGCCCTAACCAGATCTAAAATTGGTCCCAGTTCTCCCCCATGCAGCCAATTGGCGGTCGAATCGTGCACGACTAAGCACGTAGGTGTAGGGGTCGGCTCGTGGTCGGCCCATTCAAAGGCGTCCACGGTCCTTCCAAAGGGTTATCAGCTATCTACACTCTAATCGCCCTTAAAATGATAGATATATAGAGTATATTAACACACTGTTGCGTCATCCTGTGAACTCAGCTGGCACTTAGCCATCTGTACCTGCGTGAAAGAGATCTCCCGAGTCGACTCTTCTTTCTCCGAGCTCGATGACGACTGGGAAATCCCACAAAAACCAATCCTACCTTATGCAAGGGATAATTCTACAATATGCGGGGTGATGGATTGCATGCATATCTCATGTTGTGCATTCGAGTGCTAGACCCTCCAAAGTATCTTCTCCATTTGGATGAGGGAATCCGACACGACTTCCTTCGCGAGATCTAGAATTGATCTCTTCTGCGCCAATGATTCTCTTCTTCACTCTTTCTTGCACATCCACATGATCCGGCTCTTGTTGGGGAGAGTAGCGAATAATATACCGTTTGTGATTCAATCAGAGGTCGAGGTGGTGATGGGGAATCCAGATTGGAGAAGTAAAGAATCGCCGGATGTAACCGAGGGCCATAGCACCTGCGCTCGCTGTGCACCAGATCGAATCACCCCGCAATTTTCCGCGATGCTAAGGGAGCTCCAAGGTATCACGAGTCCGGTGGTCGGACGTTGTGGGCCGAAGGAGCAGTAACGAGATCAAGGACAAGAACCGCATGAGGTCCTCGTGACTTTGCAGACCGCCACATGACAAGAGCATCTCGTGGTATCGTGTACTGAGTTTTACTTGGGTAGATTGCAAGATAGGGAATGAACCAATACAGCCATGTACAGTACTGCCAACAAACCCAACGGTGACCGCCCCACCGACCGTAGTAAGCAAGCCAATGAACTATCTCTCCAGCCACCAATATCACAATCGTTAGCTCGGTTCGAAAGGAAGCAAAATGGGTCTGTAATAGAATAGTGCATCTCGCTTCTGCGTACGCATCGCCCGATGCGAAGGTATTATCGGGATTTATTATTATTAGAATATCTCCGTTTGCAGTGAAACAATTCTGCCTATTTATGTGCTAAAAATTAGCACATTACGGAGTGGGGAGCAATTGCAGGCTTTCAAAAGCGGGGAACATCAAGTGTTGCATTGACTAATGTTGCCTGGCGGTATGACAGATGGATTGGCTGGATTGCCTGGCACGGCTCGCAGCTAAGGACGGGAAAGAAGCGGCGGGCGAAACTTAAGACTTGGGGGCGCTAAACAAACAGCAACATCGAGTCCAATGATGAGGCCAAGCTTTCATCCTTCAAGTCGCATCTTGCTGCACGCCTTCCATCACCCTCCAATCGGTGCAGCTGCTGCAATAATCCTGGGAAATGAGGGCATAACCAAGAAGTATGTCTACAGGGTTGCTACCAGATTTGAGCCCTGCCACCCTGGGGCCTGGAGGCCTAGGTAAGACATAATCCCCCGAAAAAAGTTGGTATCACGTCGAATCTGGCTTTCATGCTCGCGTACGAGCAGGAAAGAGTCCGGTATTTTGGTCATGGACCGGAGCGGCGAGCCAGTGTCTCCTTTTGTCTGTTTGGTTTCGTTTGTCTGCATCACATCGTATTCCTTTGAGGGACAATGTGATAGTGACGAGTGCGAATCGCATGCGTTAGCTTCCTAAAAAACTTCGCTTTGCGCTTCGCTTCGTGCCGTGTGCATAATCGATAACGCTTCAACCCGCTGCAAGGAGGAGGTTGGGCACCCGGGGGGAGGGAAGGATAACATAATTAGCTGCTGATATGGGTGGTGCTCTTACCTAAAATGGAGCTTTGGGAGCTTTATCGTGATTATGCGGCAAAGGCAGTGGGCGCGTCGAGGGCAAAAATAGCCTGTGAAGGATCGAATGGAGTCACTAATTACCCCACTTTCGATTCACAGCAAATGCACCTGATGTTTGGATTGCTCCCTCCACCAATCGTTACGCAATAGCTCAGCCAAGCTAGCCATCTGTGCATCTCCCGGTAATCTGGCTAGCGGTGCGCGGGGACTCTGGCTTCCAGAGCTGTATGTTCATTTTTAGAAATGGTGGCTTTCTAGCCCTACTCTCCAGTCCATACTTATAAACTCATCATGTCCAAGTCTCCACCTCAAGGTTCGTTAACGGCAGACTGTGGAATTATTGCTCCTCTAGACTCTCATCCTCATCCTCATCCTCCTATATCGAAGCAGGCTTCGATCCTCTCACGTCCTACTCTAATAGCAGTCCGGTCTTGCTTGCCTAACACCGCATCCTTTTACTGTCGACTGTAACTCGACTCATTTTCAATACAATCTCCACTAATCAAATAGAAAATATTATCAAAAAGACAGCAGATGTCAACAAAAAGCACGGGACAGACTGGCAAATCGGCACCCATGGTTGCGCCAAAGCAGCCTTCGCCAAAGGCCAATGCCCCCAGCAAGATGCACCGAAGATCGCGCTCAGGTACGTATTTCGCGAGGTGCCTAAAATTCTTAGTGCAAGACTAATGCTTGTGTTCAAGGTTGCTTTACATGCAGGCTGCGTAGGAAGAAGTGCGATGAGGGCAAGGGTCAATGTAAAGCATGCAAGCACTTGGGGCTGAAATGCGAATACAAGCGACCGGGCTGGTGGACCAACAATGATCAACGAAAGCAGCAGAAGGAAAATATTAAAAACATAATAAAACGGACAAAGATCTCAGAGAAGACTGCTGCGCAAATGGGTGCGGATACTCCTCCAGGGTTGTCACATTCTTTACCAACATCAGCGACTTATTCAGCTACTCCCCACACGCGCGCACCCTCGCCCGACTCCCAATACTCTCCCGAGTACGACTTTAGTCAACCTCCTAACGACCACTTCGATATATACGGTCAGGCTCACATTCTGTCGCCACCATACGAGGTGAACCCATACCAGACATATCCACCGACCCCCTACGAAGTCGACATCAAGACAGAGCGACAGATGTATGTCAACGACGTGCCGACTCGAAAAGACTCTTCAACCTCGACATTTAGTACATACGAGCCTCCACCGGTCACCTCCAGTTTGATGCCATTCCATCATGACGCTTGGGTAGATCAAGGGATTTTCGAAGATACAGACGTATTTGGCGCCGATGAAACATTGAATTTTGATTTCGGTTATGATGCACCATTAGCTTCGCAGCACTCGGTACGGATCGACGTGGATGATAGCGACAGACATCTGTTGGATCATTTTATCGATGAGGTCCTAAGGCTCATTTTCCCAATTCTTGAAGTTAATCGACCTGGTACGGCAGAGGCGGACGTGATACTGCCCGCACTTCAATCAAACAGATGCTATCTGCATTGTTGTCTTAGTATTGCCGCAATCCACCTCAAATCCATCCAGGCGGTACCAAATGAGCAAATCGACAGCGATATATTGAGACATCGATACGCAACAGTCGCGGAGCTTTGCGAAGCACTTCAGCGCGACACTGACCATCAGCAGATCTTGGAGGCAACATTGGGGATGATCTTTTTCCAATGCTCAGTTGGACGACCCGATGATTCATTACCTGACATACCGTGGCACCAGCATTTCCAGGCTGGAACCAGTCTTGTAAGGAAGCTTCAGCTACCGCATGCGATGGAGCTTGCGCACGGTCCTCATCCGCAACCCCCATTCAACATGACCCTTACCTCGTGGATCGACATTCTTGGTGCGACTATGCTTGGCCGCTCACCTCAATTCGCAGACACCTATCGAGAGAAGCACATGGACAATTCAACCTCTGGCTTGCGTGAGCTCATGGGGTGCGACGACAAAGTTATGTACATGATTTCGGAGATTGCCTGTCTAGACGCACTTAAAGTTAGCGGGTCGCTCGATGATATAGTACTTTGCCACCACATCAAATCGCTTGGAGAGCATCTGGATACCACTGAGCAAGGGCGACCGGATATGGTTTATCCTTCAGCTGGCACGGGTGGTATTCGGCCCCAAGAGCTTTCCCACAATATAACGGCCATGTTCAGACTCGCGGCACGAATATATCTTTGCAGTCTAGTCCCCAACGCTGTCCTAAATGGCGAGCCTATTGTTGGCTTGGTTGCAAGGTTAGCAGGTGTGCTTCAATACATCCCCACAGGATATGATCGATCGCTCGTTTGGCCGCTATTAATTGCAGGATCAATGAGCACACCCGGTTCGCCCTTCCGCCAGGTTTTCAACGAGAGATTAACGTGTCTGGGTGACCAAGCGGATTTCGGGAGCTTCGGCCGAATGGTACGCCTGCTTCAGGAAGTATGGCGCCAATCGGACTTTGCAGGAGAAGGACAGAACGTTCACTGGCGGGACGTGATGCAGCAGAAGGGCTGGGATTACCTGCTGATATGAAGCATCGGTCTTGATGATTGATCTCTTTCAGCGGGAATCATATTTCCCATAATAAACTGCGCATCCTGGTCTGTCCTCCGCGGCACCTGCAGAGCGGGTTTCCCGAGTCGAGATCCAAGGGTCGAGGTCCACGAATGAAGAATGTAATGGTCGGATATGCGGAGGAATTTGGGTGTGCAGGGTGCACTGGGTGGAAGAAGGGTACTCTGGTCAATGGTCGAGACGATACCCCCGAATTTCTTTGGACGAACGAAGCCAGGCGGCTATGGAAGCGACGGCATTCAAGGCGTTGGAGGATGGGATAATTAGACGCATTGTTGGGCAGCCCCAGCGGTTGAGATTAATATCCCTCTGGAGGAATAGGTTCACGTTGTTCTGGACACTGGTCCAGCGCATGGTTAAGTTCTCTCGGTTCTCCGCAACGTGGAGACCTGCGGGTCATATCGCTGTATAGATACATGCATCAGTCCGCAGCAGGCATAAGCAGTATTCTAGAAAGCCATTAGGGCCCAAAAAAACCATAATAGATGTCAAAAACGTTCAATTGAGAGATCGTAACGGGAGGCGAATAAGCTTGGCAATAAGGTAACCAGCAGAATTGTCGGCCTTCTCCGAGTTCCTCCCTGAAGTCTTCGACGATACTCCACATTACCGCAAAAGCCAGCAATATAGGTTTTTGCTTTGACTGCTATTCAGATGCCTGCTCGCCTTCTGCTGCGAGCGTCTTTTGAAGTGGGTGTTCGACCACGATGGCCGCCATGAGCTACGAAAGCGATCCCTACAGTGGGGATCTTGATAGACATACTATGCATTGCTACGACGCAGAAATCGAGCGCATGAGGGAGCATGAGTTCCCTATGCTTAAAGGTAGCCATAAATGCTTTTAAAATACTACGAGAAAGCTGCTAATAGGCCCAGATACTACATACCTCGATCACGCCGGCACCACATTATACCCCAAATCTCTCATCGATGCCTTCTCTAGAGACATGTTGTCAAATCTCTTCGGCAATCCTCACTCTGCCTCTTCCTTCTCCCAGCTTTCGACGACAAGAATAGATGATATCAGAGTTCGAATTCTACGCTTCTTCAATGCGGATCCTGACCTCTTCGATCTAATTTTCGTGGCTAACGCTACCGCGGGCGTCAAGCTTGTCATGGAAGGATTCAGGGAACAAGAGTATGGGTTCTGGTATGGATATCATAGGGATTCCCATACGAGCTTGGTGGGCGTGAGAGAAGCTGCCAAGGTTGGTCATCACTGCTTCACGTCTGATGATGAGGTCGAGGAGTGGATACAACATCACGACACGGTGATGACGGACTCTGACGCCCCAATTGCGTGTTTATTCGCCTATCCTGCTCAGTCCAATATGAACGGACGACGGTTGCCACTGCGTTGGGCAAACGAGCTCAGATCGTCGAAGACTGGGAAGCACACCTACAGTCTGCTAGATGCTGCCGCCCTTGTGTCGACCTCTCCATTGGATCTGAGTAATGCCTCCGAGGCCGCCGACTTTACCGTCCTCAGCTTCTACAAGATCTTTGGCTTCCCAGATCTGGGAGCGCTGATAGTCCGCAAAGAGTCTGCTGCGATACTACAAAAGAGAAAGTATTTTGGCGGTGGGACAGTTGAAATGGTAACATGTGGTAAAGAGAATTGGCATATTCAAAAGCATGGTAGTCTACACGAGCAACTGGAAGACGGTACACTGCCTGTCCACAGCATCATCGCTCTTGATAGTGCTTTGAACGTTCACCAGAAGCTCTTTGGCTCTCTTGGACGGATTGCCTCGCATACTGCATTTCTAGCGGAACAGCTGTATGATAAGCTACAGGCGCTGCGTCATCACAATGGACGTGAGGTCTGCAGGATTTACAAAGATCCATCATCGCGTTACGGTGATCGCCGGACCCAAGGGCCAATAATTGCGTGCAACTTCCAAAACAGTCGCGGAGACTGGGTCAGTAATACAGAAGTCGAGAAATTAGCTAACATTCGGAAAATTCAGCTTAGAAGCGGAGGCCTTTGTAATCCTGGTGGCATAGCATCGTCTCTCAAGTTGGAGCCTTGGGAAATGAAACGAAACTTTTCTGCTGGGCACCGATGCGGGAATGAAAATGACATAATTGCAGGCAAGCCGACGGGCGTGCTTAGAGTTAGCTTTGGTGCTATGAGCAGTATGCAGGACGTTGCACGCTTTATTGACTTCGTTGAGGAATTCTTCATAGAGCAGAATGTCATCGCACCAGGACCGTCACCATCGGGGCTCCTAAGTCAAGACCTATACGTCGAGAAGCTCACTATATATCCCATTAAAAGTTGCGGTGGTTTTCCCATCCCACCAGATACGCTATGGGACATCCGGCCTGAAGGCCTGGCATGGGATAGAGAATGGTGTCTGGTCCATCAAGGCACGCGCACAGCACTGAGCCAGAAGAAGTATCCTAAGATGGCCTTGGTCAGACCGATGCTCGACTTAGATCGAGGGTTCTTATGCATACGATACCATGGACCTATCCCTCCGTCTATACCTAATGAGATCTTAGTACCACTCTCTGCTGATCCCGCAGTCTTCCAGCGTTCTCAAGCTGGTCATACATCACTGTGGTCACAGGTCTGCGGTGATAGCATCGTCGCTCAGATATATGCTTCTCAAGATATTGCCGCGTTCTTCACCAGCATCATCGGAACTCCGTGTACTCTAGCAAGGTTCCCAGCTACGTCAGCAGCACTTTCCACAAGGCACTCCAAAGCTCATCTAAATCTTGACAAGTTGTCGACTATTGGCACCAAACAAAGACCAATCCTCCTATCCAACGAAAGCCCCATTCTCACCATCTCCCGTTCCAGCCTCAATCGCCTCAATGAACAAATCAAGCTCATAGACGGCAAAGCCGCGCATGCCTCTGTCTTCCGAGCCAACATCATCGTTGCAGAAAATCCCGCATCTTCCCCAGGCTCAGAAAGACCGTACGCCGAGGATGACTGGCGCTATCTGCGCATTAGCAACACCGTGGACCTGGACGTCCTTGGAGGCTGCCGCAGATGCCAGATGGTTTGCGTAGATCAGGGGACAGCGGAGAAGAATGAGGAGCCCTTTGTGACACTTGCAAAAACACGAAGGAGAGAGGGGAAGGTCTTCTTCGGTGTACATACTGCGCTTGCTGAGGAGACGAGCAAGATTGCCAGAATTGCGGTTGGGGATAGAGTTGTTGCGACTACAGCTTAATAATCCATTAGTCACTTAGCGAGATGATTCTCACAGTGCAAAACTTCTTTTTGGACATGGACTAGCCTCTGTGCAACAAACATATCGATTCTAGGGTGGATTACCTAATAGCATCGCCTTCCCAAGTGCTCATCGAGCACAAGACTTCCATCCTAGGCATATTAGCCCCTACACTTGAGTGTCCTCAATTGTCTCTAGAACGGACTGGTTGCAGGGACTCTTAAGATGGGGACGATGCATGTGTCCAAGACGATGTTCACTATCAAGAAGGCAAATTTTGGTTCTAAGAGCCAAGTGTCTGGCTCTTCTTCATTCCATTGCCTATGGATGGTATGCTACTTAGGTGAATGAGTGGAATGTGTAAGGAGTGTGACTCATTCTGACCTCGCCGTTGGGAAAAGCAAATGTTCTCGCCATTGTTGGGTGTAGGTCCCTTTCCAAGGCACCGTAGGGGTAGGGGGCTGGTGAATGACTGATGGCATTCGGGTTAAGTGACCCAGACAGTCATAGATCATGTCGCCAACATAAAAATGCCGCTCGCTGGTCGCACAGCATTCGTAAACGCAGGGTAAAGAGATTTTTCGCTCAAAAACTCTATGCCCACGCTCCCTGCACCGAACTTCACCAGTGTATTGGTGTCTGTGCCATGGTCGACATGGAAATCCAGCAAGCGGTAGCCTGGGCTAACGCGGTTCTCCATGATATCACCGGTATGAATACCAACATGATTGTCGTACCCGATCTCATTCTGTTCACCGTACGCATCCCACCAATTCAATACGGCGATCCAGCCTTGCACGACCCCATCTGAACACATGTGGTTCCAGAAGACCTGGACATTGCCGGCCGTAGGCGCGTCAAAGCTCATCGCAAAATATTTGAACAATTGTAGCAAGGCGATGCGATAAAGCACAAAACCTTCGTCGCGTTTCTCAAATTCCTTAAGAATGTCCTCGATACGTACCATTAGCTCTTCCCAGGCAGACTTTTCGCCCAGCAGTGTGACCGAAGGTATAGAGCCAGCACGAAACAAGTTGTTCGGCTTCGTCTTGTTGTCCGGATCAGGCAGAGATGGCTTCATGGCGCCCGCCAGTACCGACTTGAGGAATTTGTGGGTATCAGTATGATGATCCTCGGGTGTGAGGGTGGAAAGGACGGCTTTCGCCAAGGTGTCATAATTGTCTGGATGGATCGTGTCTTTGACATGGATCTTGTAGCCTTGTTCCGCCTGGGCTTTGATCTCTGGTTGCTTGTGGTAACGTCTAGCAGCGATCTGTGCTAGGATAACGAACTCGATATCATCATGGTGCAGGACGAGATTACGGTGGTTGGTGTAGGCTTCAAGGACGGTCATGATGAGTCCATTGTGGGCACCGATGTAGTCGTACTTCCGCGGATTATCACCATTTATGAAGGAGGCTTTGACCACCTCCGCATCCTTATCCATTTCCTTGCACGCGGCTCTTAGAAGTTCACCAGCATTGTTAGCAAATTTGGGATGTTGAGGCGTGGGTTTAGTATCGCCATGGAGGCGGATCGTGACGTGTCGAGGAGGCATTGTATGTTGTTGGGTCGTTGTTCGAGCAGAGTCAGTGTACTTGTGGAGATGATGTGATGGAGAAGCTTCGGGGTAAAGGTCTGGAGATGGGTTGATGAACAGGCATCCGTGTTGTGAAAGAGGTTCTTGTATCGAGGAGGGGCGGCATGGATCACTCCTTCTCAGCTGTCTGCCTTGACCCAGAAGCAATTGGTGGTGTGGTATGCAAAGACATCGGAAGAGAACCCAGCCAGTGGGCGCTGATGCCTATCACTGTGTGACCTATCTCGCCACATCTTTCACCCAGCAGTCTGTTACCCAAGAGATCACGAAAACATTTGATGCAGCTCCCTGCCCTGGGCCACTGATGCCTACCACTGTATGTGCTATCTCGTCATACCTTTCGCTGAACAGTCACTTACACAGAAGATCACCGAGCATTTGATGCAGCTCCCTGCCAGGCGGCCACTTATTTCTACCACTGTGTTGCGATCTCGTCATATCTTTCGCTGGACAGGTTGTTAGCAAGAAAACATTCGCTGCAGCTACATGCACGAAATCCTCTCGCCCAACCCAGACTCTCTCATGATAAGCCTAGACAGGGAAGCCAGGTTTTGAGTCGATGTCAGGGTCTTGCTCTAAATTTGCAAGCTGACAATATGATATCATCATGGTCATGAGATCCGACAATGAGATATCGCTCTACCGATGAAATTTGGCTGGGTGACAGCCTTGCGGAAAGAAACCGGGACTTCCTTAATTATGCTCGCTAAACAAAAACAGCGGTAATATTACGCCTGTATATCGAACAGACTGATCATTACATCTCATATAAGGCATTGATGTCGGCCTTTCTCTGGATATCGAAGCTGACTGCATGATAACATGGTCTAACCGTGGCCGTAGACTGGAGATTATGATACTCTCTACTACTTGGAGCTGTTTAGCAGCCTCGGAGGTCAGAAACCAACGAAATTTTATAATTGGACTCGGCCGTAATACTACGTATGCGCGACCGAAGACCCAACAAATAGCCCATCATACCTTTCTCAAAGAGCAAATAATGTCACATCATGGTAGACAATATATCAGGCTTTCTAGTATCTAGTCTAAACTGGCAGTATCATATTGGTACCGTATCTATAGCGAGAATGACCAACTCCGTAGGGTATAGAACATCTTGGTACTATGCTATTCACTTAGTCCTAAGAAAGCAATACCGTCATATATTTCGGTTGAAACCTGCTCACAAACTCGACCAAATCCCATCCAATCCGAGACTGACACAAGCAAATACGACTCTCAACCGAACTCGCAACCCACCAAGCATAATGATCAGCACCAAAAACGAGGCAAACGCTGCACGCAAGAGCTTTCCCCAGATAAAGATCTCTTCGCCACACTTCTCTGCCCTATGATACCCACCCAGCATTTCCAACAACCCAAACTCCCATATCCCCGTGCCGTCCCTTTCCCAATCCGTAAAATAGAAAAATCTGCAGCCCTATTCCCCCCCAAAAATAACCCCTCCCAACCTACCTTACCTCCAACACCCTTCCCCCCGCCGGCGACCCTCACTCTCAAAACCAATAGGCATACATGCACGACAACCCAAACCCCCCCGGGTCTAGCATCCCCAGCAACCTCCTCCGTACCTTCTTCTCCCCTTTCCCTTTCCTCGCTAACGTGTGCCATCCCATGCATATCAGTCAGCGCTTACGTGCATCAAATTCTTAAATGTAACGCGCGCTCATTGGCTTAGAATTTGCCAAGAAAGTACAAGGTTGCGTTAGGTTAGGGTAGGGGGGGCCTCGCGCAATGGGAATAAGGGTAGCCGGGTTTCTTTTTAGCGTCGGCGGCTACGGTTCCAGGGCCAGAGGGGTGGGTTTGTTGGCGGGCAACGCTGCTTTTAGATTGGGTGTAGAGGTGGGTGCTATTGAGATGGTGGAGGGA
>NAPT01000150.1:0-52617 GCA_002927785.1 Cladonia uncialis | reverse complement strand
CAGCCCTC
The DNA here is from genome assembly GCA_002927785.1 of Cladonia uncialis. Taxonomy (NCBI): domain Eukaryota; kingdom Fungi; phylum Ascomycota; class Lecanoromycetes; order Lecanorales; family Cladoniaceae; genus Cladonia; species Cladonia uncialis. Next base: position 52,609 of record NAPT01000150.1, on the reverse strand, counting down.
CCTACCGACACGCCGCGATCCGTGAATGTTTCGAAGAAAGCGGCCTCCTCCTCGCCCATCACCGCTCCTCCCCCTCCTCTCTCCTCTCCCTCTCCTCTCCCGACCGCGAAGCCGGCCGCAAAGCCATCCACTCCGAAACCATCCCCTTCACCGACTGGGTAGCGCAACGGGACGGAATAATAGACACCGCAGGTCTCATCCCTTTTACCCGCTGGCTCACCCCGGGCAACCTCCCTAAACGCTTCTCTACCCAAATGTACCTCTACTTCCTCCCACTCTCCTCCTCCTCCCCCCTCTCCTCCCAAACCGATAAAACACAAATGCACATCCCCACCCCCGACGGCGGCATCGAACACACAGCCGCGCAATTCCTCTACCCAGGCGAATGGCTCGATCTCGCTATCCGCGGCGAAATAGTCCTCTACCCCCCGCAATTCTTCCTCCTGCATCTCATCTCCGCGTACCTAAAACCCAGCGATCAAGAATCCACCACCGAAGCACTAGAGCAGCAGCGGAGACAATTAATAGAGTTTGTCTTGAAAGACGGGGATCCACCATGGGGCGAGAAATGTATAAGTCCAACACCGTTGAAGAGGGTGGAGAACGGGCGGTATCTGATAATGGGAATGGCGGATGCGGGGCCGGAGGTAGAGGGGACAGGGAGGAGGGGAGATGCGGAGAGGGTGCTGAAGGTAGAGTTGATGGGGGATGTGGAGAGGGGAAGGAAGAGGCCGAGTCCGAGAGAGGTGGTGTGGCGGAGGGATGTGTTTGGGGAAAAAGCGAAATTATAAATAGCGGGAAAAGGGTTTGGGAGGCCTTCATCGACATCGTTGGGTGCATCATGCAGCATTTGGATATTGCTGCGCAACGCTGTATGAAAATAGATCTGTAAAAGTAGGATTTATAGATGTTGTATCAGTGTACTGAGCATGTCTTTGAGCATGGGGTCTTCGTCCTCGGGACTAGCATTGATGCTGTTGAGTTGCTCTGTGATATTGTTAGCGAGATATAACTCAGACCAGCACGCTGAGGAAGCAAACAAACCCTGTAACGTAGCCTTCACGTCTCCCAGACCTTCGTCTCGATCAGCTAACAGCTCCTTTATTCTTCTCCTTGCGCCATCGTCCTCTGCAATCAGCCACGCTAAGATCACATCGATCGTCTGCAAAACATACAACCCGGCGTCAAGCCTTCTCGAAAACCACTCATCAGCTCTGTCCTCTTGCTCCTCAATTGAAAGCTTAGCACGTTCGCTCTTAACATCCTGATCTACCCGCGCAACTTTGGCCACGTATTCTCGCCGTAATTGCACAAGACGGGCCGGTACCTGATACTCTTTCTCCACAAATTTAGCCAGTAACCGGATCCTCGGTGCTTCGTTCGCTGATAGTGAGCGTAGCATTGAGGAGAGTATGCCGAGTAGGTGCTCTGTCGCTTCATTATCTTGTTTCTTCATGAGATGGGAGAAAGTTGGTTTCAAGCCCGCAGCTTCGACGAGGCGCTCACAGCAAGCACCACCGTCAGGGCCGCCGAGAGCATGATCTAAGAGGCGCAGAGCGCGTGGCCGACTCATTTTGCCTTCGCGCAGCATAATTAGACATAGTTCTATGCCTTCGGCTTCAAGGAATTTGGCTTTGCCTTCGCTGTCGTCGACGCAGCAGGTTAAGCAGTCAAAGACGTTCTCTACGTATTCTTCTTCTTCGGTGCCCTTTGCTGGGTCTCGTTTTCTATATGAACTTAGCAGTTGGAGGAATGTGTCGATGCCGTCCAGGGAGATAAGTTTCGCGCGGTCGGTAATTGATGATTGCAGGAGTATGGCGAGGATCTCGGCGGAGTATTGTTTGTTCTGAGTAACGGTCTGTTCGGGCTTTTTGATTCGAGAAAGAAGCCATTGTAGGAATTGCGTGTCTTTACCGATGGTAGAAACGATTGAAGGGCGAGAAGAGAGGTTTTCGAGGACACCGAGCACGTGGTATGTGCCGGCTCGGTCTGATTCAATATCCTCGTTGAGGCGTGATATATTTTCGTATAGTAGACTGAGAAGATCCGCTTCGAGCAAGGCGTCGACCAGAGCATCCCACTGTTCTTGTTCTGCTTCAACATCTTCATCTGTCAGCTCATTGATGATTTCAATGGCGTCGATGGCTATGTCCGTGTTCTCGTGTGACAGTAAGGAGACCAGTGATGCTACGCAGCCGAGAGTGGCGAACTCCCCGTAGAGCTCTGGGTGCTCGGAAAGAATAGACAGCGCCTTGACATCTGCATCTAGATCCGCTTCTGAGCTCATAAATCTAGCGGAAGTCAGATAGGACCCACCAGGAGATTAGGGGCCCGCACCGCGTACTTTTGTGGTGTATCCTCAAATTTTGCTCTCAGTTCCGCATTCTTAGATATCTTCTTCTCAAAATTGAGGGCGAGCTTTCGTAGCCAAGCTACGTCAATCTTCTCTTGTATCTGGTAGTCTCGTTAGCAACGCGACGATCCAGCAGGGATAAAAGGGTTGTCTCACCAATTCGTCTTTATCTTGTTCGTCCATAAAGTCCAGCACATTTTTGGTGTTGCTGGTTATACCACCACCAAAGAATCTGCCCTCTTCATCCTCGGGGCCAGTATCTTCTTCGTCAATGGGCATGGCCGAGCCAGCCTCAATATCCCCATTCTCATCGTCGTCCTCGACGGTAGCTCTTCCATTAGTCTTCACATCTCCACTTGCCGTAAGCTTCGTGGCTTTGTATATCTTATCTAAGGACTGTTAGAACGGTATATGCAATGCTTGCCCAACACTAACCGGGACCGCGAGCAGCCTCAAGCTTCCTCTTATTCCCTGGTAAAGACGGTCTCTGGGTTTAATCAGCTTATCTTCAATATTTCCCTTCTCGACGTCTTGCCTTGAAAAGTTCGTCCAGACTAGACATGGTCGTGATTATCTTGTTGGGTATCTCCTTGAAAAGGTGGCGATTGGAGTAACCTTGGGGACAGGAACCAGTATATGTTTCTCACACGAAGAGACAAAGACCGCAATGACTAACGCGTATTAAAGGCGAATTGTATCACCTAGTTCAGATCATGAAGCTCAGTATGCTACAGTTAGCTCCGGAGTTAGTTCGGATTTATGACGTGAGTCACTTCGCGTTATCATGAACAGCGTTCTATGATATTACGTCGACTTTTGTATGGTGCTAGAAGTACTGGTCTGCTTGCTGCAGTATGAAAAGCGATCTACAGCTTCGCGGGGTGGCGCATGATGCACGAGGGACTCCAGACACCGAGGTCCAGGAGCTTCAAGAGCTTGGGCAGCAACACTACCGTGCACAGGAATACCAACACGCCTTACGATGCTTCACGAAGGTAAGGATCTACGGATAGTTCCTTATGCGATTCTAGCTAACGGTAGGTAACAGGCTCTCGAATCTGGTCTTAGGGTTCCAATTTCTGTTCTTGACAATCGAGCTGCAACCTACATCAAGCTCAACAATTTAGATGCTGCATTGAATGATGGAAGGAGAATGATTCAAAAAGAAAAATTTACTTGTACGGTATGGACATTATACTTCTGTGTCACGATTATTCAGTATCTCATTGTTTAAGGGTTACCTGCGTACGGGCCAGATCCTACAGCTCTACAACAACCAGAAAATGGCTCTCGAGATATACGAGATGGGGATGCGCAAAGTGCCGAACACTTCATCTCAATTCAATGTGAGCTTCCAAGCCTTGCGCCAGAGACTATGTGACATGCTGATAGTCCCATCAAGAAATTGAAGGAAGTACACAACAAGCTGAAGTTGCAGCTCGTGCAAGTCAATCCTGTCGACATTCTGCCATTGGAAATCATTGAAATGATAATGAAATTTCTCCAATTCAAAGAAATAGTGTAAGACTCATACTTATATCTATTCGTCGACTGTTGTTGAAGCTTTTGCAGCAAATTGACACGGGTCTCGAAGTCATGGCGTACACTTCTCGTCGCGATGCCTTCACTGTGGAGCGATCTCGATTTTGTTGGAGCGAGGAATCCTGCAAAAATAGGCTCCGTCCGGACTTACATCAAGCGTGCGAATGGCAACGTCACTAAAGCAGCATTGGATAAATTCGGACCCACCATAGAAGACGTCGCACGATGCATTACGTCGACTTGTCCAGCGTTGCAGGAATTGAGGATGAACGGGGGATATCTCAGCTCTTCTCTGCTCCGAGATACCCGGTGCTCAATAAGTCTCACAAAGCTTTATGCTTCGTCGCAATGCCGAATGACCATTGACACGGTAAGCGAGATATTCCGTGAGTGTCCAAATTTAGAAATTGTGGAGGTCCACCTTTTCTCTCCGGGAATACTGCGACTTCAAGGACAGCTATGGAAGGGCTCCTTGCCTCATCTCCACTCCTTGATCCTGAGGACGGTATCAGCTGAACTTTGCTACAAAGGGATTGACTTGACCAATCTCCTGGCTGCAATTCCCAACGTTCGTAATTTGACTCTTGCGAACTGCTCCATACCACACAGTCTTGCCACACCGCAGCCCAACTTTGCTACTTTACACAATCTCGAGAGCCTGGATATATCTGGCGTTGAGATGTCGCCCCCGCTGGAACTCCCATCCTCAATCCACACCCTGAACATAAGCAAAAGCATACTTGCGTCAGATATGGTAAAATGGGAGGCTTCTCGACTTGTTCGGCTTTCAATGGCCCATAACGTGAAAGTCACCGCCGGCAGGCTGCTGGAAATCCTTGATCCAAATAGAGGGAATTTGATCTACCTTGACGCCAGCGCAACTCAGTATGAGCAAAGTATGTACAGATGGCTTGCCGATGGTGGCTATTTAAAAAAGGTCGAGGAGCTGAAATTCAACAATTGTGACGTGGACGATGGAGTCGCAATCGCGATCGCCGAAAACTGCTCTGTTCTCAAGAGGCTCTCGCTGGCAAACACTAAAGTCTCGGGTGTCGGCGTCAAAGCCATTGTCACCGCCCTCGAAGGCAAGCTCGAGTATCTTAACTTAGATGGTTGTAAAAAAACGGCGTATGATGCAGTCGAATGGGCGCGTTCCAGGGGTGTCCGTGTGGCCTTTGGTTTTTCAGAGCGCGGTAAGGGAGGAAAGAAGATCAGAGAGGGATGACCTCGTCTTTTTGTGAAAATCAAAATCCTGCACGGCACATCTTGCTAGTTAGCGGAGCTATGCAATAGGTCACGTACAGAGTAAAGGACATTGACAATTGACGATTCACTTTTCCATCTTACTCGAAGGCGAGCAGACGTCCTCTTAGGAAGATGAACAAAGACCAAAAGGCAAAAAAATACAAGAAAAAAGAAAAGAACAAGGTTGTTACCAAGAGAGGAGTTTTGCATAATTCAGCCAAAGATACCCTCGATTGGACTTCTCACAAGATTCGAAGGACTATACGAGCGCTGGACACGTCACCTCTTCATCGTGAGCCGGACCATCTCTCTATTCCGCCTCCTCCTTCCATCTCTTAGCCTCATGAATAGCCTTCTTAAACCTCGCAACCTCCTCCGTCAACTGCGCGCGCTGATCGCGCACCCGTCCCAGCAATTCTTCACATTCCTCCGCCACACGATCCACCTTCGCAACTTCCTCCATCCGCGCGTACGTTCCATAGAGCTGATTGGGAAGCCACTGCGGACGATATCAGTGGCCATTGTCATCAACCATTAGACTGGAGGACTTACATCAATGATGGGGCTTCCGCCGGTAGCAGTGGGATGCTTGGTGTTTTTTAAGATGTATTCCTTGCAGAAACACCAGTGACGCCAGCGGAAGTTGCGGACTTCGTTGATGCCGTGGAGATAGAGTACTAGTGGTCTCAGCTAGTTGATTGAAAAGGGTTGTATTTTGATCAACGCACTTGCTAGACCCGTGTCTGACATTACCCATTCATTGACACCCATTTCTTGCGTTTTATCTTTGACCCATTCCAAAAATCGAAGGTGATTACCAGGGCGGTAGGAGCGGAAGTCAGCATAGATTTCTGTCATGGGGTCCTTTGGCATGGTAATCTCGAAGAAGTTATCAGACATTGGTATCTGCCTCCAGTCAGCCTTATCCCCGCAGAACCTAAACACTCTGTTCATTACACTTACCATACTATCATTCGCTCCGCTCTCGCCACGGAAATACATCGGTTCCTCACTCACACCCTCGTAAATCACTCCATTTGGAAACATATCCTGGCTTGTGATACCGAAGATGAAGGTGCGGAAGTATACATAGTCACTTGGTTTGCTCTTCCACCACATCTTATTCATGACCTCATTCACCTTAGCAAGAGCTTTCACCACATCATCAAGCGCAGACCGGAAAGAGTCCGTAGCCATCTGGGCACAAAAAGCATCGATGTCCTTGTTCGAAAGAGCCTCGTCTGTCTCAGTTCCCGGTCTGAAGCGCTCCCCTTCCTTATCATTACAAGCCTCAAGAGCGGTGACGGCGCCTCTGACTAGCTTTGCAGAGTGCTTGACCATGTCAATATGGGTGAGAATGAATCCTGCTTCTGAACTTTTGGGGTCAAGACCTTCCTGGAATGCTCGGATCAGGCGGAGGTTATCGTAATCCATTCCTAATGATGTTTCCTCCATGCGCCAATTGAAAAGGGCGTATGAGCCAGCATATTCCATGAATGGTTTGAATCCTGCTCTGTATTTACGGTCAGCATCTTAATGGCCAAGGAGACCCGCGACTCAAGCTATCGATGATGGGCAATTATTTTTCATGTTCAACGCGCAATTGAACTCCTCAGATTTGACTGTACCATTTCTTTGGTAGCGTTAGGCACAGACCCTGATCTAGAGACCATTTCAAAGCATTAAGGATGTCCCACAGAGAAGCACCAACGTGAAGGGGTCTCAAACTTTTGTACTCACATATCAGCAACCTTTGCCAACGGCCTGGCCAACTTTGCCGGCAGCCTCGATCTTGCCAGCCCATACTCCCCAGTGACATACTTCTTCGCTCTTTCCTTCTCAACTTCTTTTTCCTTTACTCCGTAGTTTTCGGCTTCTTCCCGGGCTTTCTTCTCATCTGTTGTCCTTGTCTTCTCTTCTTGTTGCAAACGTCTCCTCTCCTGATCCTTCTCATAAAACTTCTGATGACAAGGCTCCAGCAAATACGCACTTGCAAGGAAGCAATAATCCCTGTACAAGGCACTGATGACCCGCAAATCATCCTTTACTTTATGAATTTCATCAGTGAGATCTGGTAGTTCATCCTCGACCGCTTTACCAAAAGTAAACTTGGCGAGGAGACCTTCTTTCCCGTCGGCTGTCTTCATGGGGGCGCGCTTTAGTAGGGAGTCTAGTACCCTGAAAGCAGGCGGCAGGGTGGTAGGTGGGGGGGAAAGTGGCAGAAAACCATTCTCAAAGGATACAGTGAATGGAGCATAGTGTTTAAGCTCATCTTCTGGAGGGGTCTCCTTGAGGACAGTCTCAGGAGCTTCGGGGACGAGCTTAGCTAGTTTAGGCAATGGGATCGGATCAGGCAATTTACCCATCTTGATGCAGATGAGAGCTTGAAAGAGTAGATGTATTTTGTGAGATTTGTTTTGCCAAGACTTCAGTCGAGAGACGCTTGCATATAAAGGAAAGATGAAGCGAAGTGACAGAATTTCTGCATATATATGCTGGTGGCCGGAAATCTTCCGGCCTCAGAATGAGCTTGAGGAGGGGAAGGCCGGTGGTATTCCGGCCTCTGGTGACGAGATCGGACGTTTGCTATCTGAAGTCATGGGATCAAATGTCCTATCTGGGAAGAACAATGCGGGGTTATGGCAGTACTGGAATGTAAACACGCTTTTTTCTGGAAGGACTGAATAGGGAAATTTTGCTGTAACGGCATACTGCTGTTGGTTAGCACTGAATATGAGTCGATCATTGTCCCTATTCTTCAGTAAGTGTTTAACACTAGACGATAGAATATCCTCCCCCCTAGAAAGCTGAGAGGGTCAGAGATTCTGCCATTATTGGGTTCATGATGCAAGCATTGTTCACATCCCCACATCGGCAAAGAGATCTAGCAGATGCCAATAGCGCAAGTGCATCCTTGGGCTTGGGGTTCAAGTTCTTGGGTAACCTTATGGTTTGATTAGGTGTTGTCTACAAGAAAACGGTCGATGATTTGAAGATAGACGTTATGATGCTAAGCTACCTCACCTTACCTAGTACAGGTAAGGTAGTATGCTGACTACCTGGTGCTGATGGTAAGACCTAACGCTAAGCCTATACAAGGTTCTGCCCAGCTCCCGCTGTTGACTTGTTTACTTTTCAACACCAGATTTATCTACGCGCATCCGCAATTATTTAGGACCATACTCCGTAGAGATGCATACAAATACACAGAACGAGCCTCGCAAAGAAAAGCCAAATTACGTTCACTTCGCGGAATGCAGGTACACAGGCATCGCTAGCAATGTCAGGATGAAATTCGTCCGTGGAACAACGTGCTACCGTCTTCTGCCATCTTCCAGAAATATACATCGTAACATCGCCCAAGGCCAATCATAAACCCAGGGTTGGATACAAGAAGACCGATTCTGCCTTGTTTTGAAATATCAGGGATGTTGGGTTTCACAACCGATACCTTATGCACGATGATGTAAACGATGGGGGAAGAAATCTTGAGTACGCGGCTGGTGGGGTCATCTGGCCAACCCCTCTTCTATTATATATTCTCTCAATCCTTCAACTTTCAGTTTTCATTTTGTAAGACATACATCACGACGAAATTTGACGGTGTAAGAAAAACCTCTAAATAGTCGAAAAAGTTCGTATCCAATAGCCTTGCTAGTGCAGGCAGCCTTCCAACTAAAGCGCATTCAAGCCAAACCTACCACCAGACACAGCTACAGTAGTAAACAAAATGGAGAAGGCAGGCAGTAAGTTCTCTCCATGTTTAGCATGGTCATGATCCAAACTATCCTATTTCACCAAACATCAATGTCAATTCGCCAACCTCTCGTTCATTCCCACCGTTGCATGCATAGCCCCCCCTCTGTGCCCCCTCAAGCAAAAGCTAACTTTCCATTTCAGACGTAGTAGGCGGCGTAACCGACTCAGCAGGCAAAGCAGTAGGCGGAGCAACCAACACCGTCGGCGGCGCCGGTAAGTCCTTCTTTTCCCTCCCCATACCCTTCCTCCACTTACGGCATTCTTCCTAACAACTCCACTTAGTCGGCGGCCTCGGCAACGTCCTGGGCGACACAGTAAAAGGCACCACAGGCGTCCTCTCGGATACCACCAAAGGTGCTGGCGGAGCTGTTCAGGATACGACTTCTGGGCTCTCGAATACGGTGACGGAGGCGACGGGGAAGAAGCAGGATGCGCAGAACCCGTTGGGGTTGAGTGAGGGATGAGTGAGTGGGATGATTAGTCATGTGGTGGTGCTTCTTATGGCGGCGGGATACGTGGGAGCGGGAGGGAAAGCGAGGGTTGGAAGGATTGTATGATAACGGCCTTCACAGTTTGTTATGTGGTTGATTAGTAAATCAAGTTGGAGGCCTGGAGTGAGCTTATTTTGTTTTGACGGAGATGAACTCGTGTGAAACTGTTTGAGGAAGGATTCCCTACGGATTTATTAATTTGGAATTAGGAGTTGCAGAAAACCCTTTTCCAACGTATCTACGTGAGTGCAGGATGCAGGATTTCGTATATCGGATTAGCTGCATGAAAGGGTGGTGGCTGCTACCTAGTGCTGGGAGAACGGAGATTGAGGATGCAAAGGATCATTAAGAGATAGGTAGCCTCCACACTTCAATTCCAAAAACCAAGAACGCTGCTATCCTATGCTTACCAAACATGGCTGTGTAAGTTTACATACTATTTTCCGTTAAGTCACTTGCGGACAAGTGCTATATGGAAACAGGAAACAGAACGCGAAAAAACACTATGCAGTAATGACTGTCAAGAACATAATAGACCTTGGACTCCACTGATGCCCATTATCCAATACTTAATCTTACATCATATATTTCATGTCAAGGCAGACTTCACAACCTCAGTATAATCGTTCCCACCCGCCGTATTGTCGAGCGCTTCCGGCCCATCCCAAAGCATCACCCCACCCAAATTCTTCAGGTTGGCAGCCTTTGCACTGTCAATAGCAGCTGTCATTGCCGTAGGATCTAGGTATCCAGATCCAGCACAAGCCGTGCAACCAGGAGCACCAATGTAAAGCATCGGTCCCTTACCCGTAGCAGAAAGATCGCCGCTCCAGGCCGTGAGACTGGAGATGAAATCTGACGCACCCACGTTACAGTCGCCGTTGTTGTAGAATTGGACCCAGACGAAGTCCATGGTTTGCATTGCGTCCAGGGGGATAGATGCGTCGGGTCGAGGGCATTGGGGAGCGGCGCTGATATAGTAAGTCTTGCTTGTGTCTGAGTTCATCGCGGAGCGGAGGGCGGTGACGAAGTCGCTCCAGTAGGTTGTGCTGTGGTCTTCATTGTCTGGGCGTATATTGTTAGCAGATGCTTTGCATAGGCGATCTGTACGAGCTGTGACTTACCAATGTCAATGCCATCGAGTATGGTGCTGCCAAAGGGCCTCAGATCTGGGTCCTCGCCTGTGCCAGAGCCAAAAAGATTCCAGACTTGAGTAGCAAATGATTGGGCTTGAGCGACACTAGTAAAGGCAGAGTCACCAGATGCTCCACCTAAACTTAACATGACTTTTTTCCCTAGACCTTGGCAAGTAGTAATGTCCGCGGCAATTGTCGGGCAATTGAGCAGGCCCGTGGCCCCTTTAGCGGTTTGAGCAGGAGAGCTACCACCGCAAGCGGCACCGAAGTTGACTGTTGGGTATCCACCAGGGCCCGCGATTTCAGTGAGGAAAGCTAGGATAACAATATCGACATTGGAGTCCTGGCACATTTGCCCCAAGGTGACTTGGGAAGTAGCTGCTGTTTGACCGTAATAGACGGCGACATTGCTGTTTGATCCAGCATTAAAAGTCCCTCTTGAAGCTACTGGATTTGATGGGGCCGACGTGGCTGGAGAATTGCTGGATACCGCACTGACTGAAGGGAAAGCGAGAGTGCTAGACGTATCAGTGCTGAGAGTTGTTGCGATGCTGATGGGCGGCTGTACGATTGATGAAGTACCGATGGGGGCCGATATGACACTGTGCGGGAGTACGATGATTGAAGATGGAGTGGCTTGCGATGAGCCGGATAATGGGTTGCTTTTAGACACCGTCTCTCTGTATGGTGACACTAGTCCGCTCGAAGCAGAGACCGGTGGGCTTGTTACAATGGGCTGGAGAACTGATGTGGCCAAAAGGGTTACGTTGAATGGGGGCACTGAAGAAATAGCGGGACTTGGAGCCAAACTGGGATGTTGAGAAGGAGGAAGAGGCACTGAAAAAAAGATTGGCGCCGGTGCTGGGGCAGTTCCAATTGTCGAATTTAGCCAAGCAGACATCCATGAATCATAGGCCTCAAATTCTTCTTTTAGTTGGGCAACAGCAGCACCAGGATCTGCTGTAGCTGTTGAGTCGAACCATGCCTCGATCCAGCCACGAAATGTAGTCATTTCGGATTCGAGAATTGAGAGTTGGCTTGCTGAGACTCCAGGAATACACGTAACCTGTCTCGGCCGGTGGATGTGCCTGTCGTGGCCTGCGAGGCATATTGATGCGTGGGTAAGGAGGGCAATAGCGCCTAATGCTGAGAATGAATTTTGTTTGATAAACATGTTGATATTGAGAATATAATGACCGTGGTGCGAAAGCCTGCGCACAAACAAGTAAGGAGCGATAATAGGGAGGGCTAATTAGCTGAATGTAGCTCGACTACTGCTTCATCTCTAGAGCAGGTGGAAGGACATCTTATAGAAGACATTCCTAGGCAAAGCCCCTTGAATTAGGCAGTCTTAACGCCCCCAGCGAGAACGAAAGCGATCTCTGTGTGGCTTCCGAGTTTCATGGCATGAAGCATGTTATGCGTACCCGGTATCAGCTCTCCTTGGCCTAAGCCAATAAGTAACAGTACAAATGGAAGCTGATGGGTAATTGAGCACTGCGGTTGGGTGCATCATGGAGAGAATTGGTCAGGTCCGTTGATGGTGCCCGCAACCTAGCGCTGAGCCCCAAGCAGAAGATCCTTCAGGCCGCATTCCAGCCCCGGATCGGTACAAGCGTCATCATCCACTCAGACCCCCCTAGATCCCCAGGCAATCCTGTTGGAAGCAACAGAGAAAACCCCCGAACATGGTCTTACCTAAACACGTCTTGATAGGATGCATATCGCATGTCTTGCGCTCGTAAGAGCCCCATTATCCCTTCATCAGCTTACGGCGTCATCAGCGTGACCTTCAATTTGGCGCCACCCGTAGCTCGTCGTCCTACAGTAAGCAGGCTTTCGTGCCATCATGCTTTCATTGAGTGCTTCCGGAAATCAATATCGCGCATGGAATCAATGTTCAGGCATAGGAAAAACAGCATAACTTCGAAAGTGTGCGCAACCAAGAATTGTTTTGCTCTACTTCTGTAACAGGGCCATTACAGAGCTTCTCCAACTCAGGGAAATGCGCAGAAGAAAGATGAAGACACAAATCCTTCACACGCTCTGCATGCAATCTTCTCGCAATCTAATCTCCGTAGAGCAGCTCGAACAAGACAATAACACGATCCTTTTGCGCTTTCATGCGCATCTGAAACCGGAGCCCACCCAGATTCGAGCTCTGCGTAGATAAACGAGTGAAACTGCAGGCGGTGGGACTGTCATCCCTGGCACACGCCGCCGTCTCCCCAACGCATTGTTAGAATCGGGGACACATAGGATTATTCATTCATGGCGGAGCCAAATAGAGGTCTTTGAAGCTCTGAGCAAATCTGCATCCGCAAGAAACATGAAGGTTGCCAACAGTCAAGCATGTAAATGAGAGACTCGAGTGCTTACGAGGCACTGTTGCACGAGTCTCGTATTCAAGCCACCACCCTCGAAACCGGTCTTGTGATGATGCGCTTGGAGAAGGCAATGGCTGTGTACCTTATGTTTCATGATTCATTCGTTCTTGGAGCATTGCCCAGGCAGATATGATGGAGAATGGCTCCCTGGAGGGGAATGGAACGATGGAGCTTTTGGTTGCTTACATAATGTCTCCCCGATCCCATCCCTGACTAGTCCCTTTCCGGCTTGGTGCCTTCTCTCTACCGCGAGCTGCTCATCTTGCTCCGTCCAGGCTCGCCAGGGCAGAGGGCGTTACCTTACCTTGAGTTAATCGCGCGCTGGCCCCCCTACAACAATGGATAATAATCAAGCTCCATTCATCACGATGCCTTCGTCAACCGACTTCCGACCACCACGCCTCCTTTCCTCCATCCATCACCACCACTTCCTTTAACCCACACCCACCCCATACGAAAGCGATAAATTTTCATCAAATTATCCATCCTTCACGATAGATATGGACAAGACACAGTAACCACCAACCGTCCATTAGAAGCACGGGACTCCTTTCACGGTCGCAAAGTTAAATCCGCTTGGGCATCATCTGAATTTGCAACACGATCACTCTGTCGGCCTCATCGGAACGTATCTGCTCACTCTAAGGCCGCACACTGAGTACCTGTTACCGTAAGTCACCGGTTACCACCCGATGAACAAAGTCGTTGATAAGTTTCAGGTCATGCCTCCAGGTCCTAAGTCAACCACTACTCCACGTCGGGCCAGCTCACTGTCCAAAGTGTCAACTCCTACAACTACAACGCCCGCCTCGGGTCCGGCTTCGGCTCGACCAAATAAGTCATCAAAGCCATCAAAGATCATCCGATTGAGCCTCCCCAAAGAGAAACTTTACGGCTTCCCTCACGAAAAGTCTCTCGTCAAAGCAACGAGAGTGAAGGCATCGCCGCTATCACAGAGTACAACCGTCGCTCAGGATGAACCGGCAGCAAACACCAAAGTTAAGTCGGAATCGGAGTCTACTCCACCTTCCAAACAGGAAGAAGAAAGTCAGTCATCACCGGCTGTAGACATTAAGGCAGAAAACGGGGCGGAGCCTAAGACAGGTGATAAGCGGGAACTTGGCGCTGGCGTCGACAGTGATGACAAGGACAAAACCAAGACCAACCCTAGAAAAAGGCCAAAACCGTAAGTGATTGTCATTTCCCATCTGCACATGTCTCCCAACAATACTTACATGACATATAGAGACCCTAGCAGACCGGATGGGAGGACTGCTGCCGCAAAGGCTATGAAAGGTGCCCTTGGTACTGCTGCTGGTACCACTCACAAACTCGGACCTAAAGCGAACCAAGGAGCAATCAATGCCGGTCTACGTGCTCTCGACCGGACTGGCAAAGCCTGCAGAAAATGGGAGAGGACTGGCTTCAAGATTAAGTCCTTTACCGGCCGAGTTTGGGAGATACCTTCGTGGCGGACTCCAAATCCTAAAGCGTTTGGTTCTGAGAGCGAGCAAGGAACGTCCAACAGCCAAAGCAAAGAGAACAGCAGCAGCAATGTCGGCAGCGACAAAAGTCCTGCTGTCAACCCTTCTGTTGTTGCAAGCTCTCCGGCTCCTGCCTTAGCCATACCTGCCTAAAGCCTTTTCAGGCCCTCTACAAGTTTGACCTATTCATACTGGCGAATATTATACCACATGGACACCGTGTCAGCGTATTGTATCATAGCGTGGAGTTATGGAGGCATGTGTGCTCAGGAAAACGCGCACGCAGTTCATCATAGACGAGCGTCGATGGAAAAGAAGAAGTCGAACAATATTATTTTCTATATATGTAATTCATAGGTACGGTGCTCGTGCATTTGCTATATGAGGTGGACTCAAGCAAGACAATTAATGCATTCCTAATTGTCATGCCTAGAATCTCCCCGAGGCTTCATACTCCTGATGCGCTTTTGCTCCATGCCACAGTAAGTTATCTGTTTCTCGCACAAAACGACCATCCCAAATTCACAATAGGGCTTCCAGTTAGCTACTCCAGTCACCAATCCGAGGACCTACCCGAAGTTTCGAGTATCGATCGGGGCCAGCTCACAGGTTCTAGCTAAGCAATCAATCTCTACCATCTGACCAATATCTTCATACCAATCAGTAACCTGAACTTTCAATAATCTTCACACAGCCGAGATGGATGGATTCAAGATGGCCGTCACCTCAAGACGGCTCCCACCAAAAACACCCTGTGACTCCAATGGGACTCAATTGCTGAACAGGATTCGTAAATGTTCTAGATCCACTCTTCATCTGCATGTAATCACAATGCTAGCATATTAAGCTCACCTCTAGGACGTACATGACTATTCCCAGTGTAGATACCTAGATATCAGTGCCTTGACAGAGAGATGACCCAGAGGCTCCTATCTCGAAGTATATTCCATACCTAGTAGGCTCTTAGGTGTAAGTGTTCCTAGCTCATGATAAGGTGTTTTGGGGATTGGACCTATGATGAGCGGCGTGCGGGGCTTTTGTAGCCGAAGTCATGCACCTCAGGTCACTCTCAGCAGCGCCAGTCGCCTGAGCTGCTCTCTACGGCAAACACCTGCATCATGAGTCTTCCTGGTTGTATTCCCGCCTCACCCCACTACAGCTTGAAGCTATCCGGCACTATGATATTGTATAGCCTGGCGTCATAGCACGATAGTCGCCTTCGTGTTATGTAAGGTCGCCGTAATCCTCATTACAGCTAACTGTGCAGCCTACCTATTCTTTAAGTGTTCACCCTCGTTAAGAGAACGTTATTGCTCAAACAGCCTAAAGAATATAATCAGAAGTTTGTTGCAAGAACGTGATCATCCATTCATTAAAGAGTGGTGCTTGAGATGACCAACGCACCTCCACATGGCTCCCCTGGAGCGCCACATCTATCGTATTCGAACCCAACCCCTGGGATGATGCCACGGCAAACGTCTTATGCGTCAGTGGCTGCTGGAACAGCAGGAAGACCTCACGCGCCACGGATAGGATATTCGAGCACTTCCGCATATCCTCCTAGCTATCCTCCTAGCTCAGACCAGCCGTCCAGAATACCTCAGCCCATTTCTGATCACGACACACAAGGAGAGGGATCCATCACCATACCAGGATCCTGGGGAAGAGGAAACAACATGTCCAGCTACTCGAGTCCACGATTTCCGAGTCAGAGCTATGGGGTTGGCAGTTCAGGTCCTTTGGGATTCTTCAAGCCAACATATCTGAGACACTCACGGTACATGGAGGAGCTGGAAGCGGCCCATAAAGCAAAAATAGCTGCTGAGCGCGATGAACCTCCTAATCGTTCTTCGGTCCCTGGATCACTCTCCACCAGCTCCAGCAGTGTCAGTCTGCACAAGATGGCCCCATCCCACCGCGGCATGACATATGAGATAATAGAACGAGAACCGCACGTGGAGGAGGATGTCGTACCACCATTGCCGTCGAAATTCGCCGAAGGAGACAAATTTGGAAGCATTGAGATATCAGCAGATGGACTGGAACTCAAGTACGTCGGGCCCTCTAAGATGGGTGACCACGAAGCCGCTGCTACCCGTTCAGACCACCCTATGCCTTCTCAATGCGGCATCTACTATTACGAAGTCAATATAATAGCTAAGGGCAAAGAGGGAATGATAGGAATCGGGTTTTCCGGGGCAAATGTATCGTTAGAGAAGCTCCCTGGCTGGGAGCCGGACAGTTGGGCATATCATGGAGATGACGGCAAATCATTTTGCTGTCAAATTCCAGGAAAACCATACGGGCCTACGTTCACTTCGGGAGACGTGGTCGGCTGCGGTGTTAATTTCATGACCGGTTGTGCCTTCTTTACCAAAAACGGAAATTTTTTAAGTAAGTGTTGTATCGTCAGAGTATTCTGGAAATCACATATGATTACTAATGGGCTCCTAGACAACGCATTCAAAGATCTCAGGGATATCAAGCTCTATCCTTCCATTGGCATGAAACGTCCTCATGCGCATTTGAGTGTCAATTTTGGTCAGAAACCCTTCGTATTCAATATAGACGGCATGGTGTCTGTAAGTGGATGACTTGGTGATAGTCGAAACACGATTCTGATCTTCAACAGGAGGCAAGACAGAGTGTTACGAACGAAATCAATAACGCCGATATCTCTAACCTACATCCTACTCTCAACAAAGACGATCTGTGCAAGGCGCTAGTGGCCCAGTATTTATCACACGATGGCTACGTGGAAACAGCCAAAGCTTTTGCGGAAGAGGTACGTGCTGAAGCTACAGCTTTGAGGGGTAGCCCAGAATCAAGACTTGAGAGTTATCTCTCCATTGAGGAGGACCGTGATGCTACAAATAGGCACCGTATGTGACCTCAGTGTTTTGGAGAGAATTCAATTTCGCTGATGTGCCTTTAGAGATACGGAAAGCTATCCTAGAGGGAGACATCGACAAGGCGTTAAAGCTCACTAATACATTCTACCCACAAGTGCTACCGGAGAATCCTCGAATATATTTCCGGCTACGGTGTAGAAGATTCGTCGAATTGATGCGTCAAAGTACAGAGATCCTTGATGCCTCACACCACAAAGGCAGCAAATCGATGAACGGACATTCAACAGCCATATCGGATGACGGCTTTGATCCAGAAATGGATCTCGACGAGCCAATGAGAGATGGCGATGACTGGGACAAGATGGACACGGAAGAAGCCGACGCCAACATGAAGTACGATGCACATATTAACCAAATGATCCAATACGGCCAAGAACTCAAGAAAGAGTTTCAACATGATCAGAGCAAGCTTGTGACAGAGACTTTCACGGAGATCTTCTCTATGTTTTCGTATCCGGATCCCAGGAAATCACCTCATGGGAAGCTCCTAGATAGTAGCCAACGAGACCCCGTAGCGGAGGCTTTAAATTCTGCGATCTTGGGTAGGCGTCCTCCCTAACCTAGCGCAAATGGCTCTGTGAGTACTGACATAGAAGCAGTATCTCTGGGCAAGTCATCCAGCACAGCGTTAGAACGCCTGTATAAGCAAACGGCTGTTCTCGTCGAGATTATCAGTGAGGACGGCGGACCAGGTGCTCTGATTAATGTTCCGAATATTCTCAAATCCAGCCGGTCATGGTAGTATTGCTACTTCTTCTACAACAATGAATTCTTTTGTTTGTACTGGCACGGCATTATGGATACAGATTGGGAGCGGGAGTACTACTTGAACAGGGCGAGGCACTCGGCGTTCTCACCATCCCTTGCATTCCTCAACCAGGTTGTCGACCATGTAGATAGACTGCGGCACATACCTACACGTATCATGGCAGCACCAAATCTGTAGGATAGTATTAGAATACAAGCATGCGTACTCGTCAAAATCAGGGCACGGTGGTAATTTTAGCCACTCTTGCAGAACGCTTGCACCCGAAAGTCAGCACAGCCGCTTTGTCCGGAACTTGGGTGGCTTCAAATATGGCGCACAAGGCAGCCACGATGTGTGCTGCAGAATTTGCTACTTACAATCTAGTAGGCATGCTATCGTTGGCATCCTTAAGCCCTTCACGAGGACCTACCCACCGTGTACGATATGTCTGTGAGAATACAGCTCGATAAACGTCACGCCCATTTTACGAACCTCGACCTTATCTCAGGAATAGTGATCCTAAGCACAACCAGCAATGAAACCATATCCCTGATAACAGTGAAGCTCGAGGGGGAAAGTAGGACTCGTTTGGCTGGCCCAACCAACCCACGAGGCACCTACGATCCCTATGAGAGGGATCAGGCACAGCTAGAGGTTCATAAGGTAAGTAAGTACCCATCACATGTAACGGGCCTTAGGGACGTTGTGCTGAGTATAGCCATAGCTTCTTTATCAGACTCAAACTGTCTTTCCCACGCAAGAGCTCCTCAGGGCATCAGGAGGGAGCGGCAGCTACACGTTACCAGGGAATACATATAGATATCCTTTTCAATTCAAGGTATTACTCGGAGTTATGCTAGCTACAGTGTATATCTGACAGTCCTTCAAGATCAGATTAAACAATGACTGCTCCAACAACAATTCGTTGCTCAGCAATCTCAATGCTTTGCGGCTAGAGATGACAAGACCAACGGACAGGCATGTAAAGAAGACGCTTCCACCCACTCTCAGTGGATTGCCTGGTGAGGCAGAGATACGATACTACGTGAAAGTAACTGTACAGCGGCCGGCTTTCTACAAAGAGAACTTCAGAGCAGTATGTGTTGTGCCATGTCCCGACTACTCTTGGCCCATTGAATGTCCTTTATC
The DNA here is from genome assembly GCA_002927785.1 of Cladonia uncialis. Taxonomy (NCBI): domain Eukaryota; kingdom Fungi; phylum Ascomycota; class Lecanoromycetes; order Lecanorales; family Cladoniaceae; genus Cladonia; species Cladonia uncialis. The sequence goes on along the minus strand of NAPT01000150.1, from coordinate 33,403 downwards.
CTGCCGTGACGCTAATCCCTCAAATAGATCGCACCTTTTACGTTCTTACCTATTGAACCGCCTCGACCTCCGGAAACTAAACGGGAGTTCTTTGCTAGACGATCCCATCAATTCAGTCCCAGTATTGATGTGCCCGGCAAGCCAGGACTCTTCCGCAAGCCTTCTATGCCAACGAGTCCTTCAGCATCGACCGTGCTTCCCCCAAACATAAGCATCGACGGGCGGTTACCCCATCCACCTATTATAACTTGCAACGAACCGCTGCCTTTACGGGTATTGATCACGAAGAAGAACGACAGCCCCGCCAGGATATATCTCCAAATACTGAGCATCAACCTACTAGCGTTTACAAGTGTCCGAGCTCACGAGCTTCGCAGGGAGGAAGTTTCGAGTTGGACCATTCTCAGTTTAGCAAACATGAAAACACCGTTAAATGAGGTAGTCGGCAGTGACGGCAGCAGGGTTCTGGAAGTCGACTCGAAGTTGTGGAAGCAGCGTCCGCTGCCCAACACGATTTGCCCATCTTTCGAAACTTGTAATATAATGCGCAGGTACGAGCTAGAGGTCAAAGTGGGCTTGCAATGGGGTTCCCCGAGTATCAACGTAAGTCTTTATTTCCATTGTGTCTGAGCCTGACTGACAATCCATAGCCCGAGCTCAGCGTTCAGCCTTTACGAATTGCTGTCGAAGTCTATTCTGGCATAGCCCCACCACAGGCGCTGCTCGACCAAATACGCAGACGGCCTACCGGCCAAGCACCGTATACGGCCTCAAACTTACGTCCACCTGGGGCTGCGAACGGACCTCCGCCTCAATCTCCTCGGCCTCCGGTTCAGCAAGGGCCAAGTGATCATATTGAGCCTTCACCGGGTGATATCCCTGACGAAGCACCTCCAAGCTACGAAGATGCGATGGCGGATGATCTGGGGCCAATAGATGGGCCTAGAAGGCAGTATGAACAGCAGCCCAGTCAGACCCCGCTAGGAGATGAGAAACGGTCTGGAAATGACAGGCTTTTTCCTTAAAACCCTTGTTATGAATGATGAAGGACTTCATTTATCTCTATGAGCGATTCAGCGGGTGTTTGTGTACTAGACTGTAATGAAGAAGGGTCCTTGGATGGTCTTGTTCTGGTAATAATTGCTAAGTCAACGTCGACGTCATTTGATACCGTAGACTCCATCCAGCCCGTGTTTGTATTCTACATGCAGGAAATCGTTTCCACTTGATATATTAGACAGCTCAGAGCATAATTGCCCCAAAGGAACGAGGATTATAATGGATTGCAAGTTAGGCGCTACGATTGGCTAAAGCTCCTTATCGATTAGGGCAAGGCCGACCGAAGTCGTGATGACATAGCTGCAGGTCCAAAAGCGAACAGTGATTGTCACTCCCACGCGCAACACCTCCCCTTTCTCCTACAATCCTACTTACATGCCACCCTTCTCACTTTTCCTAACCAAGTTTGCACTACGCAGTCCTAGCCGTTTCTCAAAGCTCCCAATATCCCCATTCTCCACCGCAGCAAGAGCTATGGCACAGGAATATAAGATCAAAGGGCTCTCGAGCCTAGACTTGAAGAGTGGGGAGAAGCGTGAAGTTGAGGTCGAGGGGATCGAGAATGGTAAGGTTCTTTTGGCCAGGGTGGGAGATAAGACGCATGCTATGAGTTCCAATTGCACGCATTATGGGGCGCCGTTGAAGTTGGGTGTGTTAACGCCAGATGGGAGGTTAACTTGTGCTTGGCATGGGGGTCTGTCAACTCAATCACTGTCTTTGACAAAAGTATGATTGCGCTGATAAATGTTATAGCTTGCTTCAATGTTGCTTCTGGTGACGTAGAGGACGCTCCAGCCTTGGATCCTCTGGCCAAGTTCGAGATTGTGGAGAAGAGTGACGGCGTCTATATCAAGGGAGAGGAGAGCACAATCAAGGCTAGTAGGAGGCAAGTTAATACAAAATGCTCGGTCCAGGGGCAGGAGAAGGTAGTGGTGGTAGGAGGGTGAGGAGGCCACTCCAGCACGTTCGCACTCGGAAACTGACCATGCCCTACAGAGGAAGCGGAGCGATGGGGATAGTCCAAGCACTCCGCGAACAGGACTTTAAAGGTGCTATCACCATCATCTCCAGCGAACCAAACCTCCCAATTGATCGAACCAAGCTGTCCAAAGCCCTCATAGCCGACAAGTCAAAATTAGAATGGCGGCCACAAGAGTGGTTCAAAACCTCCTCCATTGAAACCCTCCATGACGATGTGACCAGCATAGACTTCAAGTCCAAAACCGTCTCCACTGCCTCCGGCTCCTCCCACCAATACACCAAGCTCGTTCTTGCTACTGGGGGGACGCCGAAAGCTCTGCCCTTACCTGGTTTCAAAGAACTCTCCAATATCTTCCTTCTTCGAACAATCCCAGACGTAAAGGCCATCCTCTCCGCGGTTGGTGAGAAGAAAGGCAAGAAGATCGTTGTTGTTGGCTCCTCTTTTATCGGCATGGAAGTCGCCAACGCACTGTCCTCCGACAACGAAGTAAGCATCATAGGCATGGAATCCACCCCCTTGGAGCGCGTGATGGGTGCCGAAGTCGGCAAAATATTCCAAGACCAGATTGGGAAGAAGGGTGTCAAATTCTATATGAACGCTTCTGTCGACTCTGCTCATCCATCATCGTCAGACCCAACAGCTGTCGGCTCCGTAAAGCTGAAGGACGGTACTTCCCTGCCAGCTGACCTCGTCATTCTTGGCATTGGCGTATCTCCCTCTACTGCCTTCTTAAAAGACAACCCAGCTATAGAGTTAGAAAAGGACGGCTCCCTACAGACATCTGAAAACTTCGCTGTGAAAGGCTTGTCCGACGTCTACGCTCTCGGTGACATAGCGACTTATCCATACCACGGTCCAGGTGGTAATGGCACCTTAACGCGCATCGAGCACTGGAACGTTGCCCAGAATTCTGGCCGCAGCGTGGCTCGCTCAATAGTCTCCCCTTCCGCTTCAACAAAACCTTTTATCCCCGTCTTCTGGTCAGCATTAGGTAGTCAGTTGAGATACTGCGGCAACACGCCCAACGGATGGGAAGATTTAGTGATGCAGGGGGAGCCGAAAGAGGGTAAGTTTGCGGCCTTTTATGGTAAGGGAGATACCGTCGTGGCGGTTGCGAGTATGCAGATGGATCCGGTAATGACTCAGAGTGCTGAGCTAATGAGAAGAGGGGCAATGCCTGGCATGGCGGAGCTGAGAAATGGGCTCGATGTTAGAGACGTTGGGGTGCCCGGCGAGGTGAAGATGTGAGAGACTCTTCTTGTGTTCCAGGTAGGCATCAACAAGAACAAGTATTTGAGCTTCAAAAACTGGAGAAGCACATCAGTTGCTGTGAATATTTCTGAGGACATATACTGAGCAACCAATATGAGGATAGCCGGCTCTGAGGCTCTTCAAAACTCATGACAGCCATCTTTAAACGAAAGGGGTACGTCAAACACTTAAAAGACCAGAGCTGGAAGCCAGAAAGAAAATTTCTTCTTTCCCTTATCAAGAATTGCCTATCTCTGCCTGAGACATCCCCTTGAACTGTGAAGTGATGGGCCTATTTGAGTACTAAATACCCTCGCTACCTATACCACTAATTTGATGTCCTGAACTCCCTTCAAGCTCCTGAATGTTCTTCGGACTACATTTGCAATCAGCTACTACAAGCTTACAGAATCAGATGTCACGGTTCCATAGTCTACACGAACGATAATATTATATCAGAACAAAACATCAGCCAAACTTCCCACTTCCCACATCATATTATATACCCTACTCCGCAACCCTAGCGACTCCTCAAATACCCTCTCTGCTCCAGTCCCTCTATCCCATAACCTTACCGAGGTGGTATTCTCTCATTTTCGCTTAATCGAGTTAGTCCGAATTCCTAACTTCCAGCCCTCTTCTTCAAAGTCAACACCGCTCTTCTTCCTTGACTACATTAAGATTTTCCAATCCTATACTACCTACTGCGGTGAGCAGCAGGTATGTATACGATGACCAGGCTGTGTTGTGGCGTTTTGGGGGGCTTGCAGGGTTTGGTCGGGTCTTATAGCGAATAGTGGTGGCTTCTTGGCAGGCGTGAAGACTGGATTGATTATTGCTTTTACTTGTGACTCTACGCTCGTGAGTGACTGTTCTAGGGAGCTGGGGTGGAAGAAAGATGGGTTATCAAACCAAGTTGGTGGGTTCGGGTGGCGGAAGTTTGTTCAGCCTTGTGGAGCTTGGTTGGTCTTAAGCAACTCTTGGGTTCTGCGGAGTTAGCAAGCTGTGTAGCTGGGAGTTCGGTTCGTTAGGATATAGCTCTGGGATTGATGGGATTTATGCAATAGGCGCTTCTTCGAGCTCTGTTAAGCATTCTGAAGCTCTAGCTATACTCCACATAAGCTCGTGTACGTGATAAGCATGTGGTTTTGTGGGGTTTGCATATGCGATTTTACTCTGGAATGCCATAGCCCTTGAGTCACTTTTCAATGAAGCTTTTTCAGCTTCAAATTCACGTCCCATACTAGGTGGAGAGTAAGTCATATAAACTACGGTACAACCAGTGTTAGATTTTTCTTCTCCAACAAGCACAGCTCTGGGCACCGAATACTTAAAGACGAGAGAATCCCCTTATCTTCCTATTATCTTACCATCATCTTACCATTATCTTACCATCATCTTTCCATCATCTTCCCATTCACCAACTACTACGTCTTCAACATGTACTCCATCGGATCTGCGTTGCTCTTCGGGGTGAGCATATTGCTTCTTCTCCTAAATGCGAATGCCAGTCCACTCCCAGCCACTACGATTCTTGATGAATTCCGGGTAACCCCAATGCCCCTTCCCGAGAAGCTGCACCCGATCAATCTTTCATCCATCTCCTCCATGCTCTGCCAGGACAATGTTCGCTCCAAAGGCTGCGAACCACCTGCCCAGCTTACCAAAAAGGAAGAACATCCGGTACCGACATCGCTTTGCGGTGAGAACTGCAAGATACTTGAAGGGGAGTGCATATGCCCCCATCGCGACTCTGCATGGCCTTTTATTGGGCCTTTCATACCACTCTCAGCCACTACGAGTATCGATGAATTCCGGATAACCCCAATGCCCCTTCCCGGGAAGCTGCACCCGATCAATCTTTCATCCATCTCCTCCATTTTCTGTCAAGACAACGTTCGCTCCAAAGGCTGTGAACCACCTGCCGCCCTTACCAAAAAGGAAGAACATCCGGTACCGACATCGCTATGTGGTGGGAACTGCAAGATTATTGAGGGGGAGTGTATGTGCCCTCATCGCGACTCTACATGGCCTTTCATTGGGCCTTTTATACCACTTCCCATCACGGGAGTCGATGGCAAGCCGACTCCAAATCCAACTCCAACCAAGATGACACCTCTGGAACACCGCCCAGCTCTCGAGACCAGGGCCCTCGATGGGACAAAACCTCACCACACACTCTCCCCCAGAGACAACGAAGAAGAGCTTTGTCACAAGAATCGGGGTTGTAATAGATGGCAGGGCAACCTCCCTCCAACAGAAGCAGAAGTAATATCCAAGAGGGACATAGATCAACCCAACCTCACCTACAGGGATGATGCAGCAGAGCCAACGGTTACTCAAGCCTCGACCGCGACCCATCTCCCCACCCCAGCCACTGTGATTGCCCCTTGCGACCGTCGCGATGTAAAATGTCTGAACCGACACCATAACTACCACTGCGACCCGTCAAAACGGAAATGCTTTTTTGATTTTCTACCACACACCGCCCCTGAGGAACCCTCTCCCACTCCAACAGCTGCGCTTAAAGAATGCCCTGAGAACGATCGCCAGTGTCAGGGTTCATTTCTCGCGCCTCCTCAGCTTGAAAAGGATAAACACAAGAACCCAGAGAAGCTGTGCGGGGTTGATGACCGGGAGTGTCAGGAAAATGGGCACTTCCCACCGGCCAAGGCTGAGAAGGAGGAGAGGCGCAATGTGGACATTGTACTACCGACAGCAAACGGCACCTCGGAGGTGAAACCCGACGTCGATTGTTCCGGGATGCCCTACTTGTGCTTATAGCCGCCATCTCAGAGGGATTCGATCAATCCCAAAGGGGAACGAGGTCCTAGAGAGTGTGTGGCTGGTTGGCGTGATAGGCGTTGGTTTGAGATTTATGCTGTGAAATGATTGGGGTAATGGAGTATGTTTATGTTGCATTGTGGATTTTGTAGGAGTACATTGGGATGTAGTGTACGATGGAGTTCTACTGCGGTGGAAATTCTTGTTCTAAGTACCTGGGTAGTGTTGGATGTCAGATAGACAGTAACAACACAAGGGTAGAACAGTAGTACCTGATGTTTCATACAGTGGTTTTCAACTCGCCAGTAGTCCAAATCTGCGCGTTCTAGCCTGCATCGATAACCTTGAGTGCATTTTGAGAGGAGAAGGTACATCCTACAGAGTAGCTCCTTTTGCGAGATATTCCTTTGCATTAGTACCCAGCAAGCCTACCACGCCTCAGAGCTCTGAATCACTAAGCCTCTAAGCCTTCGGACCTGGCCGTTTTTCTTTTAGCTTCTGCCCAGGATGACCAGTAAGCGGATTTCGTAGTGTTTACCTGAAAGATGTGCAGGTAGTATGGAATACAGAATAATATACTCCCTTGCTTAACGTCTCTCATTTCTCAACTTTTCAACTCATCACCACATCTTTCCAAATGCACCACGCATTCATAAGCAGCACTACAAAATCAAGAGTCAGTTCACCCAACATCTTTCTTCACCCACATTTCCACGATCAATCTTGCAGCCGCATGCCTAGCATTCCAAGTGTGTATGTTCTAGCAAAAGCTTGAGATCCTCTGCCCCTCATTCAAAACTTCTACATTGATCACTTCCGCGCAGAGATTTACCTCGCATCATTGAGCATCTTTGCGCTTTCCACGCTCAGCGGAGATGATTCAAAGCGGATTTGGATGAGTGAGATGCCGACACTTTTCGCAAGAACCAGCTCGGATAATTGCAGAGCTGCGGCGGCGCATTGACGAGGACGAATTCGATGAGGATGAGATATGGGATAAGAAGAATAGATTGTGGGGGGATATTGTGAATGCGTTGCAGAAGGCAAAGGTGTGGAGACCGAGGAAGAAGGCCAAGTTTACATGTGACGGTTGTGACAAGCGCTGAGAGCCGAGGTGAAACATTTCGGTACGGGCAAGTGATCAATCAATGAAACAACTCCACCCGTCAGCCTTGTCATAGTGCGCTCCATGAAAAACGAAGGTCGTTCTGTCTCACCTAAGATCGACTGTCCATGGAACTTGCTTTTGATCGTTGCATCCGGCGTTAAGGCCGAGAGGTGTGGTGGCAGATGACCTGATACCTCAGAAGAGGACTGCCACATGAAAGCGCTTTTTCTGTTAATAGGATATGCATACGATTGACTATGTCTCGTTTGTGTGGCAACAGAGGGGTCGACTGTGGGGCGATTCCCCCGTTGAAACTGTTTCTTGTCTTGCCTGGGACTTCTGTTTTTAGACTTTCCAATTCTTGGGACTCTATTCTATCATTAGGTCCAGCGAAGCAGAATGCTTGGAACAATGGGCATAACATATGCGACGTTTCGTTGTAAATGAGTATGAAGACGCCTTCCGTCTTCGAACGTCTATAAAGTGCTTCGTTCTGTGCACTGCTCTCGTTAACAAAACCTTCAACATATTCTACCTCCCATTTTCACACATCTCTATACCGCTGCTGGACAGCTTAAAAGTTTGACATCGGCCAACTCGTATCACATTTGGACATAGCTACCCATCCTTCTCCAATACACTATTTAGGACGTACCTTATACTCGACTCCATATACTTTCTCGCCGTCACGCTCTGTCTTCCTTAGTGATTCTCAATCCTTGCTGTCCAATTGCTGGCCCGCTGCATGAACCCACGTCAGCCAATACGGATCCCATGTACAAGCAATTACCTTCAACTAATCCCAGCAACAAGTGAACATGGTGCATCTCCTCACAACCATAATTTGTTTCATCACCGCAGTTCTCTCCTTCCACATAGCGCCTCCTCTCAATTCCAGGACCAACATCCATCGCACCCTCACCCCCCGCAAATCCTACTCAAGGAACATGCCCAACCTTCATCTAACCCCCTTCTCGTCCCCCGACTGTACCAGCAAATCCCTTCCCGTGGGCAAGGTCCAATACGACGCCCCCAACATCCCTTTCATCAATGAACCGACTTGGATGCTGCAATCCTACCTCATCAACGCTAATGTGGGCAGCCCAAACTACCCTCTGAATGTGAATGAGGGCATGGCGATGAAGAGGCAGAGTCCAGGAGAGCTTTAGTGTGTCAAGCTCTGATGTTGATGAGGAATGAGACGACGGCTGGGTGTCATAATGTGGCGTCATCAAGGTGTATTGGGACTAGGACTGCTGTAAATAGAACTTTTAATCTGTTATTCTGTACATAGATCATGATGCCTTCACAGGACCCGTTCCACCAACTCACCTGCAACGGTCTTCAAAGCATGGGTCGCTTGATCCCACGTTGTCTCCGAGAAAGGTAACGAGTAGTCAAAAAGCCTCCATCTTCCACTTTTTGCACTCCTTCCTCTTAACCCATTCTCAAATCAATTCATCAGTCCCCATGTCCGACTTCCTTGCACATCATGGTAGAACAGTTGCTGGGTATAGGAAGAACACTACAGAGCGTATGACGTCCTTCGGCTCATCGTGGTGTGAAGATTGAGTATATCACTAAATGGACACGCCCATATAGGGTACGACATGCGTCTTCTCAGATGACCATGATAGCATATGACCTAGTGGGTGCTCTCGACTCTTGTTTTTCATTTGTCCAGCTCATGGCAATTGAAAGACGGATGTACGTAGGGCCTTTTCTCGGAACCCAATCTGTCCCATGTTCCTCTGCTCTCTTAGCAGATGGAGAAAATGTGGGGCCTGCGAGAGGTGCGTAAGCAGTGATAGCGTTGGTGAGAGTGTGCGAGACGCCGACAGCGAGTTATTCTGAGGGAGACGGTCGGCGGGCGTGGTCATTGGTTTTCATGGGTGCACAGGCGATGAAATCGTGGTCGTAGGATTGCGTTGGTCTTGCGGGTTATTGATACCTAATTCTGGTACTATGTTTGGGGTTGGGATTGTAGTCATGGTGTCTATGTGGAGGTCCGGGACGCGTTCTCTGGCGTTGCTCGGTTCTGGCGTGAATGTTAAAAAGGTATTCGAGGCTGGAGAAATTGGTGTGCAATCTTGTTGTGGATGATCTACAGATTTGGTGCGAAAGTGAAGGAAGGAGCGATTGCCCCTACTGGAGAAGTCGTAGATAGATCTTTGTAATGGTATTGTCATGATCATCGATCGGTATCCTTGCAGTTACTATACACGCCTCTTTCTCCTGCTCACCGAGCGATGGTCGTGAACTCCACGAAGTATCGCTAAGAAGTAAAGCAGCGTAGAGAGATCTAAAGTTCCATATCCCCCGTCTGTCCATGGTATCATCGCATAATTACCTATATCCTCACAAGTTCAAAGCATGCAAGGTGGGACGCGTGTGCGACGCGATTACATCCAATTAAACATCCCATCCTTAGGCATACCACCCTGCCCATTGGTGCCATCCATCTGATAGTCCTTCATCATGTCCTCCCATCCCGTCCAATTCATGTTCTCATCCATAATAGGCCGGTCCGGGCCGAAAACATTTGAATCTAAGAGAAAAGAGGCTGGATCTACCATACCATTTGATTGCATCCGATTCATTTGTATATATTGCTGCTGATCGAGGCCATTCGGATCCATTGACTGCGAAGTCATCATTACTGGAAACCCGTCAATCGACGAAGAGGTGTCAAAGGCAACGAAGTCAGTGATACCATCCATTGTTGACATTGGCCCTGGAGGAATGCCCAGTGACGAAACGTTCGGTCCTATAGACCCATCGAGTGGGAATCGAGTCTGATTGTGTAGTCTCTTCAATCTCTCAGCCCTAGCTTTGATCAGTAACTTCCGCAACGGCTTCCACAACATGCCACGTTGGCTGGAGGAAATGTGTGTTTCTTCATCTGCTAAAGCGCTTTCGATGACTGCCCAGGCTTTTTCAACTGCGGGGCCGGTGGTACGAATGCACAATTCCGAAAGAACGAAGGCCAGAGCATGCCATTGGACGTAAGTACGGAACAGCCAGCCCCACTTAAGCGTACTCTTGTCCGTTTGCAACAATCTGGAGAACTCAATGACTTCAACGGAAGTATGAAATAGGCGCTCTTTCACTTCTTGGGAAAGCCCTGCTCCGAGATCGATGCGCGAAAGCGGGTGGTGAATGACAAGCCACATCTTAGCCATGATAAGGCGAGCTACCAAGGCTGCAACCCAGTGGAGAGGAACTTTCATATCCAAGTATTTAAGATATTTTTGTTCGAGGTATTGATGCAGATCATCAATATTCTTTTCTTTATCTTCGAGGGTGAGGTTACTCATCTTCATCTGGCAACGGCCCTGTCCCGGAGGTGCGTAACTCATTCGACGCACCGTCGTGCTGACTGAGAAGCGGATAAGATCAAAAGTCATCTCGGTTGCTCCTTCATGTTCCTCTGGTGTCTGTGTCATTGTGGGACTGATATCTTCATCATTGATATTGAGAGGGAGCTTGGTGTCAAAGTTGTGTTCCGCAATTGTAGGATCCGAGCCGTGATCTTCCGAAGCGCGTACATCCAGTGTACAGATCTGCCACCACAGTCGGCGGCGCATCTCTGTTTCGAAAGGACTGAGGCCGAACTGTTGGCCATCTCGGTGACAACCCTGAGCTTGGGCGAGACGAATTAAGAGACCAGTTACTGTCCAGACGTAACGCGTATCGTCGGATCTACGAGCACATACCAGGAACAGTAGCATTGCTTGTAAGACAATGAATTCCTGGGTGTTGAGAAATCCGGTCCGAGCTAACGCTTGCTCAGTCGCAAATCGATATTTGCGGAGTGCCTGCTGCTTCTCCAATCCTAAGCGCACCATGCAGTCGTTCGGCGATAACGAGGTTACTGCGGCATAGTAAATCGTAAGCATGAAGACTTCCATCGGCTTGCTGACATTGTCCAAATCCTGCGCGGCCTTGTAGAATATTTTTTGATGGTAGGGAACATGAAGCAGCTTGATCACAGGGTCGATGTTAGACTTGAATATGTCCCAGTATGTGGGTATCTGTTCCCGGTGGGGGTGGAAATTGCGAAGAGAAAGTACGGTCGAACTGAAACTGAAAATGAATCCTTGCTGGTTCGCGGTTGCATCTGAGCCTGATCCGGGCGAAGGATAATCATCTTCGTCATCTGTAGGATCGTCCAATATGTCTCGCATCTCCATTACCTCCTCGCTCAGACTGCTCCAAAACTTGTTGCTGACATACCGACTCCTCCCATCCTCCACTACCAGTCTCCCAAATTCCTTGGTCACGCCTGCGGTACCATCCTGACGAATCGCCTCATCCTTCAAGTTAGGTTTCCGATTTGGTTCGTAGATCCCTGGTAGGCAAGGTTTCTCTTGCTTGATTTTGTCTGTCCCATTTGGAACGGCTGCCTTAGGACTTGTATTCTCAGCCTCGACATTCTCGATAAACGTCATACCATTCTCATCCACTCCTTTCTGAAAATTCTGCACCACTCCTTCCAACCTCCTTAGTCGTGCCAGTAGTTCATGGTTCTCTGGCTTTCTGCTGCGCCTTGGGGCCCGCCCTGGGCCTGGGAAGACACATTCGATAGCGGCTCTGTTGCAATTTGAACACGGATGTCTTTTGTCGCATCTGACTTTGCGCTTTCTGCAGGTGATGCATGACCTTGAATTCAGTCCTGAAGCTCCATTCGCACCATTTGTCGGAGGTGTGGTTCTCGTCGCGTTAGCTGAGACTGAGTCGCTTGGGGAGTGGCTACTGCTGGGGTTGAAGCTTGGCTGAGGAGCGGCGGTAGGGGAGACTGTTTCCTCAGGAGAGATAGAGAAGTCTGTATCAAGTGGAGACATCATCACAGAGTTTTTCCCGACCAAGGGTTGCGACAATGTGAACGGGATCCGTTAAGGCAGTATAACCGGTCGAGAGCTGTTTTGAAACCCGATATAGACGCTAAGACACCGGCCTTTATATAAACGCCGACACCACTGAGAAGAGCAGCCTCGGATTCAGGGCGCAGTGACATGCGTACGAGGTTGGTCTACAAGTATGGTGATATAATACAGTCATTGAGGCAATTGTTGTCAGAGGGAAGGATGAGCAGCCACTAATAATCCTTCTCCAACATCTCTGTATCAGCTGCCTTAAGTGACGCATCCCAATGTGGTTCTGATTGGCAAATGGCGCTCCGTAAGCATCCTGCCGCTGACTGCACTTGCCGATCTGTTGCTTACTCAGGCCTTGGCTTCTAACATGGTCTAGGCTGTACACAAAAGGTTGGCGATAAGGTAATACTATTAATATCGTACTATATATTTGACTCGGATGCATAACTATCGTATGTACCCAAGGCTGTCTTGTAGCTTGCTGGGCTTTTCCTATTACCCGCGATATGTCCTAAATTTTGCTGAGTTGGTGGTAACTCAAACGACCGTAGAACCCCAAACCAGTACTGCGATCGCTAAATGCCATGTCATTCCACGATTCAACGCAAGCCATGCTTCAATATACCTCGCTGCAAATGATCCAACGTAGTTCCACGCAGATTCGGCTGATCACCTTAAAACCACGTCTTCCCCTCTTACGCTCTGTCGTCCTGAATGAAGTCTCCGTCTTCTGCGCTGTGACCCTCGTCCTTGACCTCTTCCTTACTCTTAATAGCCTCTTATAATAACGTGAGGTTTGTTCGTCGTCTCCTGCCAGCGTTACTGGTATCAGCCATGGGCCCTCCTATTCTCTTGCCTGCAGATCTTCCTTCCGCGGCCGCGAAATGCCGCTTGCGAATTGACACAGGGGTCCCTGTTGGCAAATTGCATCGCCAGTGGGGAAATTGACTTTGTACGCTCCCATTCCATGCTAGTCGTATTGAATTCATGGCTGCCTTCATCATTAGCAATTTGTAAAGTTTGGGGGGAAACTAAGAAAGCATTACCCAGAGTATCTTGTTCTGGTGAGTGAGGCCGTGCCATATTCAGAGGTGAGAAGCTTTGCGTAGTCGTATGGTATTTTCACATTCTGGCCCTCAAATATACTGTCACGTAACGGGAACAAGTCTTGTGTCTAGAAGAGAACGAGGTTAGCACATTGGTACCAGAGAGCATTCAGCACTCAGCAACACTTACCGACTCCTCGTGTTGGTCTTTCGAACACAGAACATTCTTCACGCCTGGCTTGGGTCTTACGGCTGTGATGTCGATGAACAAGCCTGTTTCGGTATCAATCCACCTTGCATCAATGACATTTAGATAGTCTTCATATGAGTCATCGGTATATTTGGGATTGACCTCCAGTAGATAATTGCGCTTCTTGAAGTTATGAATGGTCATATTGTAGTAGCTGGCGAGGAAGTGGACAGTTGTATTGGTCATTTGTACATCAATGTCGGAATCCCAGGGTAAGATCTAGAGCTGATTAGTTCTAGGGAAGAGTAAGGATAGGTCATCTAGCCTTACCTTGCGATTCCACCACCAACCCAGCAATGTCCCATGGATGATCCAGGTCTCCGCGCCCAAATCTGCCATTGTCCAGAGATAGGATTGCATCAGAAGTGTAAGGTTCGTCTTTTGTTCTTCGTAAGGCAGGGTATGGTCAATGAACCTAGATATGATTAGCACTTGTAGGTTTCATCGGAAGACAGGGCATTGGCATACCGGCCATCGTAGTGAGGATGGAAGCTTTGGCTTTGGTTAGAAACACGTCTGTCAAACAAGCATTGAGATACACTCACACGGACTCGTCTTCGTGATGTTAGCGATGCAAGAGGTATGATCGGGAAGATAAACCTACGCCAGTACTTGTCCTTCGGATCACCGCCTCTCCCACCCATATATCTGTACTCAGGATGGATCCTCACGCTCTCGAAATCGGCATCGCCTTGCACCCAGCATATCTGGAGTAGCAAGGCTACCAGCGTGAGGGCGGGGCCAAGCCAGTGGGCTGGCCGGAAGATCATTGGGACGACTGCTGGATATGCGATGACCGCATAGTCGGCGATCGTCCAGTTCGTAGGTTCGTAGGCTTATAAGACTGAAGGAGTGATATTGTCGTGGTAGATGTTGAGGAGCGGATATGATTATATCGGTAGACTTGTCGCGTGCCTAAGCTCTTTTCGGCCAAGATACTACGGCGCCAGGGGGCTTTTAGTAGTGTTCTGTGATCAAGATGACGCCTCCTTAGGATACTAATAGGCCGACGATTGGCTGCTGGCGTAGAGATGTCTGATCCAGTATGCGAAACTTGGCGGGATAATACGGTGTAGAATCGTCGAATCCGTCGGGGAACAAAGCGTCGTCATCGGTCGCATATCTCACTCCTTGCTCTAACTGGAGGATTCTGCCCCTCTATGCGCGTCAGCCAGTACGTGGCCCTATTGTGGGTATTCGAAATTATTCAGGGACTTTTTCATGACAAGTGTAGAGGCCTAATCGCACTGAAATTGCCCATATTTACATGGCGCTGAGACATAGCCCAGCTGAATGGTTCGGGCTGGACTTTCGGGGGGGTGCTCCTCTCATGCTTCGGTCAGTCCCAGCTAGCCGCGTGGAAAAAGCTTGGTTGCAAAGCTTGGTACGATAGCCAAGCGAGCCAAGGACCCAATTGCTGATGAAGCCGGCTACCTAGTGCTGCATGCGCCAGATCTGAGAATTGAGATCTGATTCTTAGCCACCAAATCATTTTGAAGCGTCAATGGGTTACTTGCAACAGCAGCGAATTGTCTACTATTAATGTGTTCCATTGCTAACAAGGCAGATGACCCCGCCAATGCTCTATGATCATCCAAGGCCGCAATGGCAAGCGTAGAAAGAATAATCACGTTTTAACCACTTGTCAACTCCGTCAAACCCTTTATGAAGAAGACGGAAGCGAGCTCAATGCTCCAACAGCCTCAAACTACCCTGAACAACCACATTCTCCAAGATGGATCCTGGAGGAATATCAATTGTGCTGCCTTCCGTAGCCACAATGATGACTGTGCCCTTCAGTACCACCCCTCGTCCAAGGTTAACAGCACCAGTAATGGTCAAATGATCCAGCTCCAGAATCTTGGGAATACTGCTGATACGCTTTTGGAAGTCACTGACTTTTTTGAAATCGTTGCCCAGCTTGATCAACGGTGCCGGGCCGAAACGGTCGGAATGCATGACAAGCTGGCCATGCTTCAAGCTGTAAAGGTCTGACTTGACGAGCATGAGATCGGAACATGTCTTGACGGGTAAGAAACGTCGACGAGGAACATTGACACCATGGGCATTCTTAAAGTGACGGATAGCTGCACCAACGGCCGTCTCCAACTGAACGATGTTGACATCAGACTCTCCCTTCTTGTCAGCCGGGATAGACTTGTTGTTAGGGATGATCTCCAGTTCAAGCTCGTTGTTCTCGACCACACGCTTGATAGCCTTCAAGTTGAGCCATATGTTATTGGTGTTGAAGTACTTAAACTTCTTGATAGACTTGAACTCGTTTGTGTGCTCCTTTGGAACCTGGGCAATTTCAAGAAGGCGAACTGAGCCCTCGTAGTCGATTATCGTACCACCCTTGACATCAGCCTTGGTCTTGTCAGTCAATTCCATTATGTACTCAGCATCCGATTGAACCATGTGCTGCAAGATGCGAAGGTCAACGACAGCACCCAAGTTGTCGGCATTGGAAAGGAACAGAATCTCGACGCCTCGCTCAATGAGCTTATCAAGGATACCAGAATTGTAAAGAGACTCGAAGACATCTCCGTGGCCAGGCGGGTACCAATCAGAAATCTGCGAGTCGTAGGACTTGGGGGCTGGGAGAAGGGAATCCCTCAAGACACGGGGATATCGGGACTGGTTGAAAGTCAGAATGTCGATGCTGTGGCCTTCGTATTTTTTGATGATGTTTTGTGTATCTTCGTCGGTGTTGAAGGAGTTCATCAGAACGAAAGGCACATTGACATTGTAGGTCCGATTGAGGTATTCGATTTGGCGCACGGATAGATCAAGGAAAGACATGCCATCGCGGACTTCGATGACTGACTTGGGTCCAACACAACCCATGGATGTTCCCAAACCGCCATTGAGTTTGATCACCGCGAGCTTCTTGAGGTATTCGACAGACTCAGAATTGGCAAGCTCATTGTAGTCGACGACTTGTGAGGGAGCGGGGGGAGCAATGCGGTCCCAAGATAGAACATTCCCCTTAGCCTTGTCATTCAGCCAACGACGGAACAACTCAAAGAAGTTTTCCATCTCAGTCTCGAATCGTTCCCTCTCATTTTCGTCCTTGCATGTCTCTTGTAGTGCGTGGAGGGCATTTCGCATTTGGTTGGCGGCGATAGCGGTGGACGCATTTTCGAAGGCCTTAGAGTCGGCACGAGGCCTCGTTAGCTGTGAACATGCAGAACCTAGTGCCATGGCAAACGCAAGAGCCTCAGTGATTATGTGCGCAACAGCCACAGGTATCTGAATCTGGCAAGACGGAGGGGGAGACAAGAGGTAGGGATAGGTATAGTTGGACGCGGAACAGTGTATGGTTGTACAGCGACTCTGTTGAGGCACTGCAGGTGCTGAAGAGTGCGGTACCAAGCAGGAAGCCTGTGGTGATCTGATTGATGCAAGGGAAATTAATGCTCCAATATTGCTGTGCAGGAATGTTTGCGTGCTTAAGCAATGTTGTAATGAAAGTTGAAGGTGTTGATGTATTTTGGGCGTCGTTGTTGCAGGCTCTCGGGGCAACAGGAGCAATTACCCCACAGAATGTTCACTCCTTCCCAGTACAAATAGCCAAGGTCCCCCGCTTGACCCATGCACTTTACGGTCTGTGCGATACATTGCAACTTTTTTCAGAGCTTCAAGACTTACCATATGGGATTGAGACTTCTGATGATGATTGTTCCGCTTGGAGGCAGTAGCCTCGCCGTTGGGTATGCCACCATCCCGTAGGTGGGCAGGTATGGCTCTCTGTGCTGCCGCCATTGTGATTGTTTGTGCTTCAGAGGTGTAAGGTGTAAGGTGTTGTTCTTCTATAGGATTCAGAAATTGTGAGCTCCGGTACCCAAGACAGCATAAACTCTCAGAGAACGGGAAGGGCTTGAGATGGCGGGGTAGCACGGGTAGGTATGATGCAACAGGTCAATTGGCAACCGATTGGACGGCCAACTCGTGTCTTTGGCGGGCCTCAATTCCACGACCAGAGCGCCAGATGCGGCTGTTGTAATGAAAGCTGGTGTTGGGGAGCTTGGGGAGTCGTGGGGTTTGGGGGAGTAGTACTCACGCAATCGAGCTATTGAGCTTTGTACAGGACGGGAGACTGGACTATAAAGACAGTACAGCGCTCAGTCACAATTTCAAGTAGGGGGTTGGAGGGTAATGCCTGGGAAACAAATCAGATAAATATCAACGGCAAAATACCGTTGGGCCAACTCTCGAATTTGAGCTTTGGCCGCAGAGCTCTCGGCTATGGATAATCCCTATCTTTTTCCTGTTTGGGCCTAGCCACGGGTGGGGCGTTTAAACGTGCTGGCCTCGCTCGCTCAGAAAGGCGCTATGGAAGAATTTTCACAAGATTGACACCTCCATTTCGAGGCTGCAGTAATACACTTTGCTATCACACCGCCTGCCATCGCCACCCTCGGGTTGAAGATGCAACAGTTATGCGGCATGTTTCGGGCAGCTTTATCTTCCAAGTCGGCAGGTTCCTTGCATGACAGGCTGTCTTTGATCGACAGGAAATGAGCTATCTGCAATACGATATCGACAGGCCTAGATTTGGCACATAGATTGCCAGAACAGGTCATTTCGCCAAGCTGGTATTTCTGGCTTGGAATACGCAGATGTCTATCACGGTTGATGACGCCCCACATCTTTACCCCTTTAAAACGAGAAAGGAGAGATGGCCGAATCCTTGCAATAGTATCAGCATTACGAGCACCGACAGTCAAAAGTCATAGATGAGGAATCTCGGTATTAGATTGCCGAATTGTGGTCCATAAGAACAGCTGGAGTTCCTAAGTTATTAGATCAATTTTTAGCGTAGCCTTGACTACTTCTCTATCAATTCGAGATCCATATAGTGACGGCTTAAACAAACATGAACCCTTCTCGCAGACTGGACATTCTTCATTAAGCATCCAACCGCACACCATTTCTGGCCCTCCATACGCCCTATATCAGTATATGCGTGCAAAGCTCGGAGCATTGTAACCGATTGTAGCAGGAAGTAATCGCTGAAACGCTGAACCTTTTCAACCTAACAAGTCATCTAAAGCTCCTCCACCTTTCTGGCCATTATTCTGCATTGGTTGCATCGGTGCCGTTGTCGAGCTTGCAGCAGGCGCTCCCCAAATGCCTGCGGCTGCCTTCTGCTTCTGCATGCTCGCAAGGTTTGGTCCACTATTCGCTGGCGTAGAAGTTGTCTTAATACCAGCATTTGCACTTGCTGCTGACCAAAGCGATCCGAAAGCGTCGCCACCAGACGCTGATGGTTTCGTTGCAGATTTCGAAAAGGAATTAGTGGGAATGGGGGAGGGCTTACCGCCCAGTGTAGAGGACGGTTGCGAGGCGGGCGTGGGTACTTGGACGGATGTGAAATAGTTGGGTGCGGCAGCTTGGTAGCCTGTGGGTCGCGGTGCTTGATTTGATTGCTGTGTTTGCATAAGTGATGGAGATGCGAAGGCGCTTGCTGGTGGCGATGAGATGTTGTAGTTACTGGCTGGGGGAGAAGCTATGCTGCTAGTAGCGCTGGGAGCTGGGGATATTGAATTGAATCCAACAAGATCATTGAGATTGGCGCCTTGAGAGGGAGCCACAGGCTTCGGAGCGGCATATTGCGTGCCTGTAGCTGTACTGGTGGTTATGGGTGGTGGGAGATTAGGTATGGAAGGATGTGAGGTCGTGGTAGTAGTAGGCGTTGCTGACTGAAAATCGTCAAATTCGTCGTCATCTGCACCACTAGCCTGCATTGATCCCAGTCCATTTCCTAAAAAGCTAGGGACAGCTTGCTTTGCACTGGAGCCGAACTCCTTCGGTGGGGTTTCAGGTGGAATGTCATCGTCAAAGCCTAGGATATCGATCTCCGGTTCTTTCGGCTTCGGCGGTTCTGCCACTTTAGCTTTACTGCTCGTTGCAGTTGTTTCTGATTTCCTTGGTGGAGGAGAAGATGTGGCGCCATCGTCATATTCGTCGTACTCTTCGAATCGATCCTTCCTACTAGAGTCCTGGAATCCGGACGTGTTTCCTCCAAATCCACCACCGTCACCGTAGACACCACCACTGTATCCTCCATATGAACCGGAGTCTTCATTCCCAAAGCCCCCATAGCGGCTACCGCCAGACATCCCACCGCTCATGGCGC
The DNA here is from genome assembly GCA_002927785.1 of Cladonia uncialis. Classification (NCBI taxonomy): domain Eukaryota; kingdom Fungi; phylum Ascomycota; class Lecanoromycetes; order Lecanorales; family Cladoniaceae; genus Cladonia; species Cladonia uncialis. The sequence continues at coordinate 13,904 of NAPT01000150.1, read as the reverse complement.
CACCCTCGACACCGCCAAACTTATTACGATTAATTCTAGCTTTCTTTCGCTCTGATCGGATGCGGTCAACATCTCCTAAAAGCTCAGCGAGCTCTTTAGATCGATTGCGGACGTTGATGCCTTGGTCTTTCCCATTTTGGTCAATGTAGTGGAATTGTCGTAGCATTTTTAACAAGGACAGGTGGGATCGGGCATCATCGACAACTCTTTCGGAGCCGTTCTTAATGAGGAATTCGAGAAGTTGCAGGCCCTAGAGCTTGTGAGTTATGGTCTTCAATCAATGTCCACAATATAGGCACCTTGTAGATCTGCCTCCATTCTTCAGCAGCTTTTTCTGTGAATCGTTTATAGATCATTGGCATGATCTCATTGAGTAATTGACTGTGCCCACTGGTTAAGTAGTACTTATGAGGCGGTTTCGGCACATACTAGCTGTGCGTGCCATTGGCAATTTCTTGCATGAGACTCGAGGAAGCCCCCCATGGTTCGTTATTTGTGGCTTCACGAACCTATAGTCACTGTCAAATTGAGTCCCGAGTCCAACAAGCTCCCGTGCAAACCTTTGCCTCCATCTCAGTATAGTTCATGACAGCTGTTACGAGACCTGTAAGCTTGAACTAACTTCGTGTTCCGAAGGGGAGGTTACCATTCTGGACCTTTCGTACACCTGCCTTCAGGTCATACAACGTCAGATTGCTGACCTGATCCTTGAGACTGTTAAGATCCATGATGCTCGTGTTAAGGTAGTACCTTAGTCGATGGAGTGGTTGAAACCCAGCAGCTTCAATCTTCAGGAGAGTTGTAGCTGGCTTTGTGATAAAGTTTAGCGTCGTCCATGGGGCCCAATCTGGTCCCGCAATTGAACCGCAACATAAAAGTTCTTCAAGACTTGCAGGAGAAAGCACTTTGAAAATAGAGCCACCTAGCCTTCTGATTTCATGTCTAGTCATATTGATATTGCGAATGTTTCATGACGCCATTCAGCCACCCAGCCACGGGGATTCCCAGCTCTAACAACTCACGTAGTCCAGCACGAGAACTCCGGTGCATCCTCACTGTCGCTACTATCACAATGCCATAGAAGACTGTTATACTTTCGTACTCCTGGTCCTCCTTTCAATGTCCAAATTGTGTCCGCTCAATCAGTCTCAGATCTAGAGGTGTGGGCTTCCAAGTTTTCACACTAGGCGACCTCCATTCTGCAGCCTCGCTTTGAGCGTTCTGAAAGGCTGCTTTCGAACTATCCACGCGCAACTCGTGCTGCCCTGTGGCATGTGGCAATTCGTCTTCGTATGTTGAGAAAGTGCCCAGAGCGTCTGGGTTTTCGATGACTAGCCGCGGGATATAATGCCATAGGACGCACGCATGAATTCTGCATATTCGGTGGGGCACGCTGGGGATCATAGAGCAAATTGACAGTATAGAACTTATGATAAGACAATGGAGCAACAAAATAGCCTACATAGAATCTAGCTTACACCATGACCGAGTCAATAACTAGGTCACGAAGGGCCAACGAGGTAAGACGCAGGACCGGAGATATGTGATGTATGAGTGCTTTGTATTATACAATAAAAACTATGTATTATTTACCCACCCCTTAAATGCGAGCGACGAGTGACGAACAATGTCCACACCATCAAGTAGACTTTCCACTCAAAACGCCTGGCTATGTTATGGATCCCAAAACCATGAATAAATATCCAACCCAATGAGCAGGTGCAGAAACAACACCTACATTCCAGCTCCTGCCTAGCTGAATTCGTCCCCGCCTAGCCCCTCAACCCAGCCTCCCAGCTCTTTCGTACTCTTTGCAATCGCAAATGCCAAAGGCGGGAGACCTTTTACGAATGAGTTCCAATCCTTTTCATTGCCGATCTCTTCTCCTTCTCTGCCGGCGTCCTCAAGTCTATCCCGGCTCTCCGCTAGATTTTGCAACATGCTGTGTACTCTCTTGTCGTTGCTATCTGCGTCTTGGGCCGTCTTAGATATTATCTGGGATGTGGTGGAGGTTATGGCAGCGAGATGGTCAAGGATATCTGGAGGCTCGGCATTTGTGCGTATGCTAGAGACAAGAGATTGTATAGAGGGGATCAGGCTATCGGTCCGCGATTCGAGGAAATTCTATAGGGTAATGTCAGCAATGTTGGGTTGAATTTGAAGCAATAACAGAGCAACTTACCTTCAAATCTTCAATACGGTCATCGGCAGCTTTGTGATTCCCATTCACAGGCTTTGAAGGGGGAACGTATTGGGCGCTACTAAGCATGCCGTTTTGTACAGGAACTATGGGCTTAATTGGGCCGTTAGGAACTTGCGAAGGTCGAGGAGAGCTCGTAGAGCTGTAGACGGAGCCATCCGCGGCGCTGGAACTTGATTGAGAAAGGCCATAATAATCAGCTGGAGAGTCCGCAATTGGAGTGTATTGGTCGTCATCCTCAAGCTCTCCCGCAGGCGTTGGCCGGACCTTGACAAAACGAACCAGCTCTACCACCGCAGCTGAAACATGAGAAGCTGCAGCATCGAGCAGGGACACTGGAGAGACGCCTTTCGACATCGCAAAGTTCTTAGCAGCTGTTATGAGATTGTTGGCCGTTGCCGAGACCTTTGTCTTCAGCTTATGCCGTTGTTGAACCACTTCATCTTTGCTGGACTGGGTGTCGCCCATATCAAGCGTTATGTTTCGGACTGCAACTACCACAGACTTGACCTGGGCGAGCACAGCATTAGGCTCGCTTCCTCGCGCGCTTTGCAGCAGCTCATCAATCGCAATCTGGAACTTCGTGATATGTATGTCCCTGACCAGGCCCTCTTGCGAGGTAAAAGCCGCATCACTGGCAGCACTAGGCTGTGATATAGTGCTTTCTATCGAAGAGGAGCGCAAACTCCCAAGTTGAGTTTTTGATCGAGCATATCGATTCTTCCACTGCTGAAGCTCTTTTTCTAGCAGATGCACTTGATGCACCAGCCTCTCCTCTCGCTCGAGTGATTGACCACTACGCTCAGACAGTACTTTCATCTGATTGAGGAAGCCAGTTGCTTCTTGCCTAACCTCACTCGTGACTTTTTCCTGCCGTAAGAGTTGTGTTCGCAGATCCTGGTGTGCCTTGTCCAGAGATTCGTAGCGAGTTTTCCATTCACCTCCTCCGCTTGCTTGTCCGGTAAGCCGGTCCATCTGCGCTCGCATCTCGCGTTCGGTATCAGCATGGTTACTCCGCGCCTTGTCGAGCTCTAACTGTAGATTGTCATTAAGATCACGGGCTTGTGCAAGCTTCGCTTCGAGATCTGATTGCATCTTTGCCCACTTCTCCCGTTCAGACTCGTTGACCTGCAAACGATACGGTTAGATGGCTTAGACCAAAAGCAACATTGACTGAGACTCACGCCTTGCTCCTGATTTCGAGACCTGTGAAGATCGTCAAGCGCTGAGTCTTTCTCCCGCAGCTGCTCCTCCAAAGCCGTAACCTTTCCCTGCAGCTCTCCGATTCGGTTTTCAAAATTCCCAACCTGAGATTCAAACTCCGCCAGTTTGCGGTCTTTCTCAGACCCACCCATACTGCGAGATGTCATCGTGGTGTCCCTGCGGCTGCCATATATATCGCTCGTATCGTCGTCATCATCCTCCACCATGGTACTCTTGTTTGGTACTATAGTACTGCTTTGGAACGTCTTCGCCATAGGTCTCCCATACTGGTCGTTTTCCCCGTCCACACCTGGTATACCTAGTCCAGCCATTACTTGGCTCCCTAAAGACACATTTCTGGGCCCGTAGCTTGGCCTCATGCCGGTTGGTGTACCTATCCGACCTGGTGGACCGCCATGCATGCTCAGCGCTGGGCTTCCATTACGGCTAATGTCTCTACCAGCGAACATGGGGAATCTCCGCTCTAATTCATAGAAGACGTCGGTGGCCAGATCCTGAAACCTAGGAGGCGGTAATGTAGCAAGCTTTTGACGCGCTTGGTTTCGCTTTGGATGAAAGTTTTCTTTAGGTAGTAAATATGGGGGAACTTGACCGGGTCCATCTCTCTGCTGTCCTGAAGAGCTCTGCCTTCGCAGCAACTCGTCGTACACATCTGTGCTCAGCTCTTGAAATTGAACAGGCGATAGTCGTAACAGCTTGTCCCTTGCTCTGTTGGGTTTGGGGTTGCCCTTTTCATCTCGTAACGATTGCGCAAGAAATCTCTTGAGTATAGAGTAGTGTTGCGAGAGCTTCTCCTCCATTTGCAATGTCTTCCTCCGTTGACTGTCTGCAGTGGACATGTTCGTGCCATAGCTGGAGCGCGCTATTGAGTTAGGCGGTGAGGGTTGGCCTGGGCCTGGTGGGCGGTTCATCATCCCATTTGACATTCGAATCCCGGTTCCATTCGAAGAACCAGATATAGGAGGAGTTGCCAGTTTTCCTCGCTGGTTTGGTAGATTGGGTGAATATGGTGAATGGCCGTATTGGGATACACCGGACCAGTCGCTACCCTGGGTAGAATTTGGTGACAGTGGGCCAGAACGGCCATTCATATTACGGTTGCGTATAGCTGACTGCTTGGACGCTCAGCGCCTCGAGCTGTGGTACGCAATTTGTGAGCCTTTGTTGTGAAGGTGACGACCTGTGTTTAGTGATGGCGGACTTTGGAGGGTAGAACAAAGGGGAGGTACAATGACATTAAGCGCATGAATCAGGACGTCCAAGGCATCTGAGTAGAGAGGGATCCAAAATGGCACAACCGTGCAAGGGCACTCAAACAAAATTCATACATATATACCCATGGTCGTTATTGCAGTGAGCTTTCTCCTTTTGATATTCTTAACGGTCAAACCCCAGGTTGCGTTAAATTGGCGTCGAGGCGTCCTAGGGCTGACTGACCAATGAACGCCCGCGCCGCAAAAAGCAAACTCGCCCCAACCGCACCATCTTTCGGCAATCAAATGCCTCGTGGTCTTGTCTTTAGAACCGCTCGAACAATTTGCAGGATTTCCAATCAACAAATGTCAGCGTCTTTGTTTACAGGTGGAAAGGAGATGACATGTGGCTCCCATAATCCAAGGTTGAACAGGGCAGCGAGCCTCTTCTACTGTTCGATCCTAGACGTACTACAAATCTGCTCATAAGCTCATCAGATAGATGCAGGAGGTAAAAATCCTCTGGTATCTTGAAAATCAAATGTCATGAAGTTTCCTCCTAGAAGAACTCAAAACCATGCCAACGTCCATAAAGCTGGTAGATGTGGCCATCTTTCCTGCCAATCTGCTATTATGTCTGGCACTCTCTCATCGAAACTCATCCTGCCCTCTGTGTCAACCCTCTCCTCATTTGCAGCCTCGTTCAAAGAGTCTGCCAGATCTAGGATCGCCTTCCCACCCACCAGTGCTTCCTCATGGTTATCTTTGATATCCACATTGATGACATGCACCGGCCTGTTCAATGGACTTCCTCGCTCGATCAAGTTGTCCACTACTGCATCCCAGCATCTTTCCTCGCATGTGATTACAACGTCCACTACACCACCCTCGGCTCCCTTGCTGCCCTTGCCCTGCTGATATTCGCTCAGTCGTGGCATCCCAACGGGCCAATCTTGCCAACGCTCGGGACCCCATTTGACGGAGGAGTTACGTTCTAACATAGGTAGAATGCCGTTGGCTCGGTACAGTCGAGGGTCTTTAGCCAAGAGCTCTTGACGCATGCTCTCGTATGATGTGTTGTTGAATGAGTAGACGTTGGGTTGTGTGATGGACGGCCCAGGAAGTCGGACAAGGGATCCGGTACCGAAAGAGAGGACCGGGTAAGAAGCTAGCGAGAGACGCAGATGTGCTTCCATAGATCTGCAATGGCGGTGATTAGTGGATTGGCGGATGAAATTATGAACAACGGTGTAAAGGCGCGATTATTACGCTCAGTGGTGGTCTATATCACTGCATTCAGGTGGCAGTGGCCCGCTTTAGGTGTAGCTACGGATGGATGGATCGATCAACATACCTATTATTGTTACTCGCACATACTGTGCAGAACTTCAATTTGAAATCTTCCCTATCCTTCCGAGACTCGCTATTGAGGTTAACATCTTCAGCCCCATCGTAGCCACCAACGGGTTTCTGTTCTGATTGCGCTGGAGGAGGCGGAGGCGGAGGTTGGGGAGGCGTAGCTGTTCGCCGGGGATCCATAGCACGTGCTAAACGTGGGTCTACGGCCATATCTACGAGTAACTTGCCGAAGAGGCTCTGCTCAGGGCCAACAGTCCAGAGTTGTGGAGAGATGCTTTTCCACGTGATATTAAGTATCAGTCTATCTTCCAAACTATGAGACAGGCAAAAACGAAGAAACCGGTATCAGACATAAGGTTTTCAGAGGTTGTATTGCGTATAGGTAGATTTTTGTCCTCACAAAGTGATCAGACAGCTCCAATATGAAATGCTCATCACGTGGTCAATCGTGTATTACACAAAGGGCTGCTAAGCTTACCTAAATATTGTGGACTTGATCAAGGCTATGCAACAAGGTAGCAACTATAATATCGCTTCTATACGTAGAGTATCCTGTAGAGGAAGATGATTTTTTGAGTTGGTAAAGCCTAACAGTCTCGAATTCGGGCAAAGGAATGATATTACTAGCGTGGCCGTAACCAAGCCGCTAAAAATAATCTGAAACCCTAGCGTATGGCAAGCAAAAGGTCTCTGCAACGGTCAAATGAGCACAGAATCCGCAGACGTTGAAGAATTTGGAGTCCAAAGGCTCTGGATAGAGCCGCATCGTCTATCAAAATCTTTGCCAAGACAATTTCGGTAGCTGAGCCATAGCGAAAAGACTGGCGAACGATTATGACGATATGTATCCAATGCTATAAATAAACAACCTCCCGCCAGGGCGGGTTACTTCTCGAAACAGAAAACAACTTCAACTCATCACATTGAAGACTGTCGCCAAAACATACAAGGTCGCCGGGTTAAGAGCTTGCCTCTATCAGTTCACTACAAAAATCTTCAGGAAGATCAGCACGTCAGAGTACGTCAAGGCTTAGAAACAAAGCCTTGGGGCCCGCTACTACGCCGCACCACTCAAGAAGCGCTTGCCGCCCATTCGGCGACCCTGCCACCCATCCACTGTCGCGGATTCCCTATTCTTTGTAAGCTTCATCAATCACCCATCACCGAAGCCTTGACGCCGTGAGTAGGGTTCGGCGTGAAAGCACAGCTGGTCTGTGGATGGACAACACCAACCTTTGCTTCCCTCCTTAGTACTTCGACAACTTGGGCCCATCTTGGGTGATGGTGCACATGTCGATCCGTGCATGATTCGCCCCTCACTCGATAGTTTTCAAACGATATATCCCTTACTCACGGGTGAATATTCTGGAGGCGTTTTGATATTGACATTTCGGACCAACGGCAGTCTTCACGAAGCAAACGAGAACATAGAGCCGGGAGTCTTGCACAAAGGGTTTTGGCGACCAAGTCGGAACACGAAGAAACATTGGAAGCTCGGAGGATTGATTACTGCATGCGCATAAAGGTGTTGATCACGGTGTTCGCCAATCCAGGACTTGGAATTATAACGAAGCAATGACGGCCGTAATGTCTCCAACGCAGTCTCCTACCTCCTCCCCACATCAGGCCCAATCGTCGCCACCTAATACTAATTCGCCAACATTACCACCTTTAAACACAAGCCACCCCAATAGGCGGACGCCTCTACAGCGCCCTCCCTCATATGCAAAGAATCGAATGTCATCCTACTCCATCGCTTCAAGGCTCTCTGAAAACCGTTCCAGGCCAGCCTCTTATGCGTTCCCTGCTTTCCATTCGACCCTTGCGTATGCTCTAGTGCGCGATTTTGCCTACCCTATATCACATCCTTGGCATTACGGTCCTCCTCCAGAGATATCGGAACCGCCTTCAGGAAATTCAACGCCAGCCAGTGAGAGGCAACGCAGGCTGTCCGATCCTGCGAATGCGACGTGGGAGGGTGCAAATTCACAATGGTCTGTAGGACCCTGGGGAGGCGATGGGTTCTTTTCCACTCAGCAACTTCCACAGATGGCTTATGGAGATGGACCACCATACAGTGAGGACGAGGATTTACAAAGTCCAGTCGTCGTAAGTTCGAGGCATAAGAAAAACAAGTCAACATTTGCTGCTTCAGCATCGAAGCATGGCAAAGGTAAAGGGCGAGGTTCAGAGCTGGGGGTGGAAGAGCAGGATGAGAATGAACTGCCGCCCAATCACGAAGCTCGACGAAATTACTTTGCAGGTGTGAACGGGGATGGAACAGGGACATACTACATTGGTGAAGAGCATGAAAGTGCGGATGGTCCTGGAGGAGAGCTTGTAACATATCCACCAGATCAAGGACGACAGTCATTGCTTGCTCCAAATACCTACGGAGGAGCTCGTCCCCGCGATTCTCGCCTTGGTGCCACACTGCCCAATCGAACGTATGGACAAGGCGACGGACCGGAAGACTCGGGGGATGAAAGCTCCGGTGAATTCGATCCTGATCGCGACTCACGATATTCAAGAGATTACCAATTTACAATTGCCTCACCTGATGAAGAGATGCACGGCAAGGCAGTCGCGCTTTTTGATTTTGCTCGGGAGAACGAAAATGAGCTTCCTTTGAAAGAGGGTCAGGTAATATGGGTTTCCTACCGTCATGGTCAGGGCTGGCTAGTGGCCGAAGACCCTCGATCGGGGGACGCAGGCCTGGTGCCCGAAGAATACGTGCGGTTGCTGCGCGACATTGAAGGTGGTTGGTCTTCTCTAAGCGGGGAACAGCCAGAAGATGAGAGCAGTCTTGCATCACCCGTGGCAGCGGCAAATGATACGGCCTCAACACCTACCCAAGCTGAAGCCGGGCGCACCCATATACCTCAAGACAGCAATGGAAGTAATGGTGGTGAAAAGCGGCCTCCCATTGTCAGCACATTCTCGACAAGTAGCAAGGACTTGAAACCATATCCGCACCATTTGCTCGGCGATCAGGCTGGAGGAACCCCACCGCAAGTGGTACACTATGGAAGTCAAACCAATACACCTACAATCACAAGCCCTTCCTCTACAGCTCCGCATGGATTGCGGAGCTTCGAAGAAGTCAGCGGAGAAGAGGAGGAATCAGATGATGAGGAAGAGGGTGAGACGAAAGCAGAGCGGTAGTAACGAAAGAGCTGGAACATGTGGAGGGACTGGTTTTGTACGAGGAGACATTCGCTTCTAAGATACCCTACTCTTTCCTCTCGTTGGCGGTCGCCTCTGAAAGGCGCAGACGACTTCGATAAGGTTCGTTGTGAATATTAATCTTAGAGACATTTTTACCAGCGTAACATGGGGTGGATCGCATGCAAGCAAGCACTGGAGTTACACATATGGGCGTTTAAACAATGCTAGATAGCATTATGATGAAATTGGACATGTTAAACATTCAGACATGTTCGAGTCGTTCATTGAAAGTCTGTTCTCTATCTGTATGTCCTGCCTCTGTTGAATTAAGAGGGTGGAATGAATCACTCGATGTGGATGCTGAGTCACCTGGCATAAATATAAAGCAAGTCTCTTCGTACGCTACCGGTGCACCATCCTCGGTCATACCTTTCAGTTTCATTGAGAGCTTCTCTGCGGCCTTGAAGCCGGTTTTTTCGTACAGTGGCGCGGCATCGATGGTACTTTCAAGATAAGCAGGGACATTGTCTTCCACAGCACGCTGAAGACCCCACTGTAATGACATTGAGGCTGCACCACGCCGCTGGTGTGACGGATGGGTTCCTATGAAGCTAAGGTCTGGAGTAAAGTGAGCGTTTTACAATTCAATGACGGCACGAGTGGAACAGCCTTCAAAGACCATGCACCAGCAACAGTAATTGCATGGATTAATAGAGTATAAATGTTACATTAGACACTCCAGATGAAGCAGAAACGAAACCGAGAATGGGAAAATTCCTTTCAAATCTATGATTTAACTTACGACAACACTCCCGCCCACCAACAACCCTCTCCTCTGCCTCCTCAACCTTCTCCATCCACTCATCCACAATCGCAAGATTCGTCCCTTCTGGCCACACCCACGGCCTCTCAACGTACGTCTCCCCTTCGAAGACTGGAACGTCCCACTTAGCAAAGCTGATAATCTGATTACCGTCTTTGACAATGAGGACAGCTTTCTTAGGGTCTCTCATATCATCCAAGGCTTTCTGAGCGATGCGTTTTCTTAATTCACATCGTATGGCTGCGGTGGGAAATTGGGCGCGGAGCATTGCGTTGGCGCCGAAGGCGGCCATGTGGATGTCAGCTATGCAATCTGCGTCGGATTCCGAGGCGCGGTGGAGGGCGAGAGCCATGTTGAGTTCTTCCGTATGATGATTTATCACTGTTGATGGTGCGGGATCGAATTTTGTCTAAAAGACTTCCCTCGTGCAGCGAGATGCAGCCTATGGCGTGGCGTATAATCACGATGGATGTACCTCTGTGAGTAAGCGTGCTGCTGGACCTTGACATACCCAGCCTCTCATCTGTGCTATATTTCTGAGATTATAGTAGATGATTCAGGGAGAGTGTTATCCACTACGTAAAAGATTTCCATTTTTGCACATTGTATATATTGCCATATCAATTTCTACTAGGTTTAGGGTTTGAGTAAGAGCTTGCAAAGTCATAAACACCCCTGGTTCTTAGCTTTACCCATCCACGGCTTGAGAGCGAAGTCGCAAACAGTGACACCCAGTGGATCTCTTCGAAGCTGGCAACGGTGCCCGACCATGCTCGCAATCCATCTTGGATAAGAACGTGTTACAGAAGGCTACGTCAAAGATGAGATGGAAGCCGCCGCGATCCCTAGATCCCACTCTCCCGCACGAGTGTTCGGCCAAGATGAAGCAGCCACGCGGCATGTCAAGCTTCCCAAAGCGTCAAAGGGCTAAGAGTGCGATATGTGCCAGGAAGTATAGATGCAGCTGTCGGCGGACTCCGATGGAGCCCTGCCGCTCTCATGACAGCAATTACGGGGTCAGCAAAACTGGAATCGATTACTTGAAGCAGTCCCAATGCTATGGTAATTTCTTTTCTAGGGATCGTTGTTCGCATTCGACGTGTAGAGCATTCAACAGGCCTTTTAGACAGGCTGTCGTCGTTCCTGCGTCTGACGATTTTTGCCGGGACAGCGGCCCATTCCCACGCGACCAACGGCATGCAGGTCGAAGCGGCCTAGAAGCTTTGACGCCCTAAGGGTCTTTGGGTCTTTCGGCACATCTCAGCCAGCAAATCATAGGCTTTCCTTGCTTATCACCCTCGCCTATCTCTTCACTCTAGGGCTAGCTTATGGGCGGGCACCAAAGCACAACCCCCCCTCATGCAGAAAGGCTGGTATGCAACTCCCCGCTGTTCCCTCCATTTTCCGCCAGCATTTCTATCGCCGGCTGGCGAAGACCGGGCCTAGAAGTCATACTTTCGCCAACACTGCGAATCACACAGCGATGTAGAGATCTTGGCTGACAGCACCCGATCATGAGATCTGCCACTGACTGTAAAAGACTGCTAAAACGTTGACTGCTTATCAGCGAGCTACTCCAGTACTATGGAGCTGGCTTCTTGGTCCGCAGGCAAAAGCCATCGGTAACCTCCACCTTCTCTTGACTACTTATTGATGACCTCTCGCTGTCTCCTTCTCTTGCGGCGCAAAGGTAGCGCACTCCCTTTCCCACATACACTCGTGGTTAATTTTTATATTTCCTTAATTATAATACCTAACGCACTGGAGATAATACCTCACGCGACCCAGGAGAAGTCCGCACTTTCCCGCCCCACCTGCGACAATGGGCCTCAAGAACGAATATGAGGTGGAGAGCCACTCACCAGACCCTGAGAAAGGGCTCCTTCCAACCTATGCAGGCCACTCATCGACCCTTGAGAAGGGGCCCATTCCAGCATACGTAAATGAAGCTCCAGCGGTCTCTGGCGAAGTCTTCGTCACTGGCGATACTCTATATGCTCGTATACAACGAGCTGTCAGCAAGTTCGGTGTTGAGCCTAGAGGAATTGAAAGAGTGCCTGAAAATGAGAGGACGGATACAAACTTAAGGAAAGTCGGGACAATGGTGAGTGGACCCAACATGCAGTCTTCTTGAAGACTTGAGGCGCTGATATAAAAATTGATAGTGGCTCTCCGCCAACATGGTCGTCTCTTCCTTCGCCATTGGCGCACTGGCAATTCCAGTCTTTGATCTCGGATTCGTCGATTCCCTCCTCACAATCTTCTTCATCAACTGCCTGGGTATCACCCCAGTCGCCTTTTTCTCCACATTTGGTCCCCGCTTCGGCCTTCGTCAGATGGTCCTCTCTCGCTACTTTTTCGGCTTTTACGGTGTCAAAATCAGTAAGTGGCTACATGATTTCCACCCGATAAAGCAACCTCCACGCGGAGCTCCATATTTTCAATGGCAGAAGAGAAAGCTAATATGCTCCAGTCGCCTGCTTCAACGTACTCGCCTGTGTAGGCTGGTCTGCCGTCAATGTGATAGTCGGTGCCCAACTTATCAACGCTGTGAACACCAACGTCCCAGGATATGCTGGCATCATCATCATAGCCGCAGCAACATGGCTAGTCACTGTCTTCGGCTACCAAGTTGTACACCATTACGAAGCCTGGTCATGGATCCCATCCACCATCATCTTCCTCATTGTCCTGGGCGAATTTGCCCACAGCGGCCAATTCAGCAACTTGCCAATGGCAGTCGGCACTTCAGAGGCCGGAAGCATTCTATCTTTTGCTGCAAGCGTGTTCGGCTTCGCCACGGGCTGGACAAGCTATGCGGCCGACTACACAGTCTATCAGCCTGTGAACGTCAGCCGCGTTAAGACATTTGCCTGGACATGGGGTGGACTTATCATACCACTAGCTTTCACTGAAATGCTCGGTCTCGCCGTCGCAACCGCCACAATAAACAATCAGGACTACGCAAATGGCTACGACCAATCCGGCATCGGTGGCCTCCTCGCAGCTGTGCTCTTCCCCCCTCTTGGACGCTTCGGTCAATTCTGCCTCATCATCCTCGCGCTCAGCATCATCGCAAACAACTGCCCCAATATCTACAGCTTGACATTCAGTCTGCAACTTATGACGCACTACACGCAAGCCGTTCCACGATTCATCTGGACCTTCATCGGCACCCTTGTCTACTGCGCCATCGCTATCCCAGGCTACAGCCACTTCGAGTCCGTCCTAGAGAACTTCATGTTGCTCATCGTACGTATTCCCCCACCCCTTACCATTCACAAAACTCAATCCAGCTAACAAATATATCCCAGGGCTACTGGCTAGCCATCTACGAAGGCATCTCCCTAACCGAGCACTTCATCTTCAAAAAGCGCAAATACGACATCGCCATCTGGAATTCCCCCGCCCTTCTCCCCCCCGGCGGCGCCGCCGTGCTCGCTTTTTGCTTTGGTGTCTTCGGTGCTGTAATGGGTATGGCGCAGGTGTGGTTCATTGGTCCGATAGGCCGCAAGATCGGTACGCCTGGGTATGGAGGTGATATTGGATTCGAGCTTGCTTTTGCGTTTAGTGCTATTGCTATGTGTGTCTTGAGAACGTTTGAGAAGAAACATTTTGGAAGGTAGAGTGGGGGGCTTTCTTTGGCAAAGGGGGATGGGTAATTTAGGATTGAGACTTGTATACCATTGAGGAAGATGGGAATATACCGCTTTTTTTTTTTTACAGGATTATGGAATTGAGCTGAAGAACTACCTACTTACCTGTTCCGCCATACCCGAAAGCCCCTTCTTGCTCATGGATGAAGCTATCGCTACGCTCAATTCCCCACCTCGCGAATCTACTCCATATAAACTCTATTCGCGATAGCACCATTCCCACCTTCATCGGCATATTACAGCATCGCTACCTCTCCTCCCCCCCGCACCCCCAGCCACCA
>NAPT01000014.1:69080-101002 GCA_002927785.1 Cladonia uncialis | reverse complement strand
GTGAAGGATAGGGAGGAAGAGGAAAAGGGGGAATGGGAGGGGGAGTTTTCAATTTTCAGCTCAAGAACAGAGCTCACCGGGCTCCAAGCTCCAGGCTCCAGGCTCCAGGCTCCACGTCATCTTTCAACGATTGGGAGCTCTAGCCACCACAAACGTACAGAAAATCTACTAGTGGGAGTAGTTCCAAAGGTCCAGACGATGAAGAAGGTCGTTGGGGGCTTCACACCGTCTCCTCCAAGACAACTCCTCTCTCAAGACCCGTGTCACAGAGCTAGAAGTGATCAACGACCTCTATCGCGGCACCGTAAGCCAATACGAGCAAGGCGGCGCCCCTCAAGCGGAAACGGTCCCCCAACCCCCCGAAAGCCAACTCGAACAAACCCTCGACCAAGCACTCCGCCGCTAAGAAGCCTTGAAACGACAGGTCAAAGACGAGAGATATGAGAACACTTACGAGCTACTGCAAGGCCACCTTTTTTTTCTGTTGCGATCCTCGTGGGCTGTGAATTGCGCTTACGCTCCAAGTGGCAGTTAGGTAGCGCGTGGAGGCCTGGACAATACTTGCCCTGATTACAATCGGGCAAAGGAGGGAAAGAAGGACGAAGCTCCCGCTGGTGAAGAAGGCTCTGGGGGTTTTGGGATCACCCAGGAGATGTAATGAGCATCAGCATGAATCCGACCAATCAACATGTCTTTATTGCTGGAGCCTGCGATGCCTTTGCTAAACCTTGGGACATTCGTACAGGCAAAGCCGTCCAGACATTCGCAGGCCACGAATCGGACATTGATGGGGTGTTGCATGATGGGGATCGGGATCAAAGCTAGTGACGATGATATGGTATTTTCTCGGGCGGTGGGGTGTTTGGAGGAGGATGGTCTGCCTAGGGGTCGACATCACGAGGAAACCCAAGCAGTCGATGCCTCTACGGGAGCTAACGGGCGAGTTTAGGGAGGCCAAGGACAACCCTGGATCAAAAGCACACAAGCTCTTGGGATTGGACGAACCTTTTGGGCCAGTGACAACCAGAATGTCCAGTTGCTTGGGAGCTCACCCAGTCACAGCTGATGGCTGCCTACAATTCTTCTCGCAATTAAAGGAGCCTAGGGCTCGATATCATTATCGCCCTGGATCAAAAGCACACAAGCTCTTGGGATTGGACGAACCTACTGGGCCAGTGACAACCAGGCGATCGGGTTTGGGTGTTCTCTATGGGCAAAGGTGGAGGACAAGATGTATGCGACATCTGAGGATATACCACGCAACAAAGGAATGGCACTCAACGAAGCGAAGAAGCGAAAGAGAGATGAGTTTCTGGCATCAACATCTCAGCGAAGCTCGAGAAAACGTTTCGGATGACGGGCTACCGCCTCGGAAACCGACGGTTTTAAATAGTGCCGGCAAGAGACCCAGGGGAAGACCAGCTACGAAAAACATTCAAGATGGCCCGAAACCTGATTCGAACCATACGGCAAGCCAGCAGATAATTAGTTCCATCATTTAGAAATTTAATGAAACCTCATATCTTCCCAAAAGCTCGCAAGAGCCGCGCAAGTCTATTGGTCTCTATTGAAAAGCTTGCAAGACGCGGGTCGAGTGATGACATCGGGTAGTTCCTTCCCATGTTGTTTTCTCCCACCATCCTTTGCTTTTTATCATCCTCGGTAGCCCATTAGCCCAGTAGTCTTGATACCGTTCGCAGAACTGTTGAAACGACCATGGCTTTTGCAGAGGATGCTATCATCGAAGTGGCATCATTCTGCGTTTTCCGGGATGACGAAGGTGCATCGCTTCACCTAGGTCATACCCACTTCCAGCGTCCGCATCATCCTCTGTTGTGTACATACCACCCGCACCATCGCTCTTGATCAGTTTAACTCTTTTCCCAAAGCAACCTCCATTTGAGGCGAAGACGATATGACTAATGATAACATAGTCTACCGTTGCCTTTCTTACAGCCCACTGCCGGGATTGCGGAGGCTTGTTCTCGTCCGCTGTTGAACTGTGTCTTCCAAAATAGATCTCTCACGTCTTGCATCGAGCTCGGAGATCTTCCAGCCAAAGCCTTGAGATATTGAAGACTTAGGCAAGGGAGAGAATGATCCAGGTGTCTACATCTCGTGGCGGGAAGACAGTGGCTGGGGCGAGCGAAGATTGAGAGTCAGGTTGAGGTCTCGGGCGGGGTGGGGTGAGTTGATCCGTTTGGTGGCTCTTGAGAATCTGTGGTGATGGCGTGAGGAGAGGAGCCTGCGTCGTGCCATCTCGCCTGCATAGAGCAGAATTTGAGTGCATGGACGTGCTAGAGCAAGGTCAAACCGCGGTGTAAGAATGGTGAAAATCCCCATCGCCTCCAGCTGTCCTTCAACTGTGCTGCCCGTAGCTTAGCATTTAGTCGTAGATGAAGCGTCCTTCGGCAGATTGTTTCGAAAGACCTCGTACATCGTATAGCCTAAGAATTAGGGGTAAGCAATTGAGATAGAATACTAATTCATGATGGTAAAGAAGATGGGCAGTGTATCCAACACCCCTGTGAACAATCTCCAAAACCAGCCATCCTGGATTTAGACAAGGATGATACGAGCTCGCTTGATTTCCAAAGACGTACCTTAGCTTGTGGGCCTGCCAAACCAAGCCCAGGCAACGCTGAGCCGTATCATCCTCAAAGTAAGGAGTACATAGGTGGCTGCCCAAATAGCTAGCCCACCATAGCTGACGACCTGTGCTATCGAGGTATGTGAGGGGCGGTAGGGGCTAATTGATGTCTGCTAAGGTGTTACTGGCAACGCTCGAAGCAAAGCCGCCGAAGCTGAGGTCCACGACTAAGCAATCTGCTGCTCATGGCGTTAGAGCAGCCCCCAAGAGCATCCACTCTGAGCAAAAAGCAGGAGAGTCAGAGCGGCATCATATTACTGCTTTGCAGCTTGCCTACTCCCCAACGTAGCTTCCTTCCCACGAGCGAGATGTCAAATTAACCTTGGAGGGCGGCTCCTAAGAGGGCGATGATCTGACAGCGGTCATTTAGCTGTGAACGCTTCGTCTTCACGAGGATGGGAGATGGTCTAGGTATCCAAGGGTAGGCTGCCTTGTTCATGGGTCAGTGTATAAGCCGAGAGTCCCTTGATGGGGATATCTTACCAGCCTTTACTAGGCTGCACTGGTTTTTCGAGAGCTCAATCTCAATTCTCTGCGACCCGTAGCCATGCACATGTAGTACTCTTGTGCATGACGACTCCCCTCATCTCAATGCATTCAGACCCCGGGAAGGTAGTAGATAGGAGAGGATCTACGTAGGCAACCGAGCTCTCCGCATGATCAGGTCAACGAACTCTCCAAGCTGGACCGGGGCTTAGGTTTGGCTTGTCTACGCTAATATAAAAAGATTATAATTGGGGAGGTTTGACAATTTGTCAGAGGCATTGGAACGAGCGATGATTGGCTATGAACAACAACGGCCGTACTTGTGCTCCACTAAGACTTGACAAACCCTCCAATTAAGTAGCTCGATAAGTCAGGGACCTTAATCAACCTTCAGCCCGACCCAAAGCACCCACACGATGCACTCTTAGCTTGTCGTTTCGTAGAGACTGAGAGGAGGGTCGCATGCTGTCAGTTGTAGCCCTGCAAACATGTTACTATATTCCGCGCGTTCTTTTGAAGCGCGCTTACATCTGCCGGCGTTTAAACTGACCAATTCGGTAGACGATGCTTACTAAGCGCCAAGATACACAACTCCTTGACGTCCCATTCGTCCTTCGTAGGAGCAGACATGTCATCTAATCTTCGGTCAAACATTGCAATTCTCGTAAAGGAATGCGAAGACGAGATCTAGTGCAACACTCAATTCGAACGAATGAGCTTGTTTACCGCTTCCGTGAATTGATACATATGGCCATTCCCAAGGGAAAGTAAAATGATGATGTTCAGTGCAATTACCAGGTTGGTCATTAGGCTCAATCCCTGCGTTCGTGATTCGATATTTGTGGTACTTCCGCATGGTGCAGTGAAGAGCGTGCTGCACACCGAATCGAAAAGCGTTGCACGAGAGCCGATCTCCGATGATGGTACTGCAACCCTGACCATTAGTGCGAAGCTAGCGACCTCTTTCCTCGCGCTCATTGGCCGCACGACTTACAATGTACATTTGCTGGGAATGTAATGCACGTCAGCACCTGGGAAGTCACCAGTGATGTGAACTGACTCTCCAATACCCGAGCGATACACTAGGGTATGCGATTATGCACGAAATTAACGGCTACAGAATGGCTGCCAACACCTACGTTGAGAGGGAGTTGCAATCCGTGCTTGATCTTGGAGACTGCCAGATTCGCAGTCTACAATGCAGAATGTTGCGATCTTCTTCAGCTCTAATTTTAGGGGCGAGCACAGACTAAAATTTGAAAACGTTCGAATGGGGTAAAGGATAGGGGTGTAGTTTTTCGCTGTAGGCGGGGCAAGTATCATCCCTGAAAGCTCATGCGTGAAGCTGAAACGTCATGTACCCGCAATAAATTACGAGGTGGCGAGGCTGCTGCTAACTCATCAAGCACGCCGAAAACTTCTCATAAATTCTAAGCACAACCCCCAAATTAGCAATCCCAGTACGAGTTTAAGCATCAACTCAGCTATCAAAAGTAAATACTTACCACACCGCAACCATCTTACTAAGAGTATTAAGCTGACTATAATAGGAATAAAATATTCTTAAGCGTCATTCAGACCAGAACCTTGGAGTATCCCCCCCTTAATCAAGCATTTCGAGTCAAAAACACTCGTGAGTTGAATTAATACACGGTCGCGTTCCCATAGCTAATTCTTCATACAGCTTTCACCATGGAACAAGCCACTATTCGTTTCCATGGGACCGTTGTGGAGCATGTAACTCCCTTCTGGTATCGCATCACGCCCGATCCGGGCGCTGTTGGGCAAGCGCCCGACTTCTACGCAGTATGGCCGCAACAACTGGGAATCATTCCCATTGGGGGAAGGGTGGAATGCATCTTCGGGGGCCTCCTCACCACCGTCGCTGGTGGTGTGCAGTTCGTGACGCTCGTCGACCGTATTTAGGGCTCCATGGTTGCAGCCGAAGCCTCTAGCGTGGCTGGGAGACCTGGTGTCTGGTCTCTTTCTTGCTTGCAGTTGTGTCTGTTTTAGATAGTACTTAATAAATTCTTCCCGTCTTGATTCAAGGCGACCTCATGCAAACAAGTATCATGCCAATCAAACTCCATTTCTCTCTTGCCTCGGTCTAAGAACTGCCTGTTTATAATCATCAATACATTAAGCGTATCTTCTAGGTAAAAGCCGGGGAAATCTCATTGGTTTGCGGGTGTGTGGTGCATCGGTCATGAAGAGACACCCACACCGGCAAGGGCAGGAGGAGTGTGGAAGCTACTATTACATGTAATTCTGGCGCGTGAGAAAGACAACCCAATAGTTTGAGCTGCTAGAATCATGGTGTGGTCCATGAAAATATTGACTGCGCGGGACGTGAACACACTGATAGACACACTGCTACAATTTTTGAGGTTCTACTATTTCATTGGATCTTGGAGTGTTGTAGGCCAATGGAAATTGTCCGTTCAGTCTCTAGACTGGAGTCAGGAGCCTTTTTATCATCGGGGACTTCCCACATTCGACTCATGAACAGGTTCTGGCACGTGTTTTAGAGCAGCAGAGAGATCTTAGAGACTAACCTAGTTGAGGTTTTAAGCACTTTGTCCATTGGAATTTGACGGCCAACGAGGATTGAGTATTCCAGACGCTAGGAAAGGGAGAGTTCAGGTGCTAACCTAGTTGAGGTTTTCAGCACTTTGTCCATTGGAATTTGACGGCCAACGAGATTTGAGCATTTCAGACGCTAGCAAGGATGTTTGGCATAGGTAAGCGGGCCCACAAGCCTGCCGGGCCGGCAAAAGCTCGCCATAGTTGATTAAACTGTCATCTGCGGCCTCGAAATTCTCATGCTACTGTCGGTTTTCCATGCTACTGTTCAGAAGTCTTGGAGGGTTGGATGGCTGCCAGACTCGGGCAAGGCTACGTGTAGGAAAAAGTGGTGACTATGAAGAAACCCAAGCTATCTTCCTACATAGATCAGGCGTCAGGGCGGGCTGTACGCTGACTTATGGCGCAGAGCAGGAGCAGTGGGCCCACTGAGCGATGTTGGAAGCTTGAGAAGGTATTGTAACACTGTAATGGTTATCTATCTTCAAAGTGTCTGGGAATCATGCTCCATGTATCTCCGGCATCATGATTACAGGTCTCTAGCATCGCTGCCATTACGCCAGAACATCCACAGTCTCTCTACTATGTAGCATTCAAAGCCAGGAACTCATCTTTCACACAGCAACAATCGGTCACTGACAGCTAGATTCATGCTCACCATTGTGGGGAGACTTTGCTATTCCTTACCGCACGATTCTCATATAGCTGATGAGGTGATCACGCCAATGTCGGAAATCTGGAGAAGATAGCGTAATATCGCTAGTCATAAAGGATTGTAGAAGTGTGTAGATGCTTCCTCCGAAATACAGGAACGATAGTATGTCACATTATCTGGACTATAGATGAGCAATTGCATCTGTGCGGTAAGGATCCGTGCTCGAGTGCGCGTTGCATAACTCTTGTGACTATTTTGAAACAGTCGAAGCCACCTTTGGTGTCGTGATAGATTTGTCTGTAATGAGCGAGAGTCGCAACTGTAATCCAGTCAGCGAGTGTCTTTGCTGTTGTTCCGTCGGGTCTTACCCTCTCCCACAGGTAGTGAAGTTTCGTATAGGGCAACAATGACTTCTTTGTGAAAGCAGACCCTTAGCCCAAATTTCAGCGTAAGCCGGACAGCTGGAAAGGCGCCTTGACTTCATCTTGTAAATGGTTGCGCCGAGCATCTAGTAGGGAAGTGCATTGTCGTATGCAAGTCATTGGCGAGTAGCAAAGTACTTGAACCCTCTGGGTAATAGTCAGTCAGGCACATGTTCAAATAGTACTGGCTTCGATGCTGAAGAGCAGATTGCTGTTCGAAGGATGGGGAACGTACATCTAGCCTCAGCCTCCGAACCCCCTCAATTGACTCCAAGAGACCTCCAGACCACACAATTCCGTGCCACCTACGGCTTGTACCGTAATGACGAGGATGGACGGTCACCGAGCCCTTATGGCGTCTCTAACTCCAACGACTGAGAGACATTTTGAAAAGTTGTAGGCTGGGCTGCCGCCCTCGTTCAGGCCTCTGCCATACATTGGCCGAGCGCGGCGACGACGCTTCTCGCCGACGTGAAGGAGTAAAAGCGTGGTATTGGTGATAAACGACGTGATTCCCTTCAGTATGCGTTATGATTACAAATGTGGCGCCTGGATGCTCTCCATATGTGATGCGACAAGACTTGAACGAACCGAGCTTTGCCTTAAAGCGGGCCAAACAGCAGAGGATCAGAGCGTCCGGGACAGAATACAAAGTCACTGGACCAAGTATGAAGGCGATAAGTCCGCAGGCTGTTCGCCGTTAGAATGCCTGACCAAAGATGAAGATATAGAACCCCATCAGAAGAGTCGTCCATAGAGTTGTGGACATTCGATCCAAGGGGCCTTAGGATTTGGCGTCCTCTGCAGCACTCGCGGAGACATAGAATAACATCCATGGACTTACTCACTGTGAAGAGGTGGCTCCGCAGAGGAGAGTCGAGGAGAAGTAGGATTGCGGACGATTTAGGTTCGAGAATCATGAAGATGATGGCAAAATTGATGGTCCATACCCGAGCGAGAAGGATTTTGAAGGACAAACCAAGGCTGGCACGATGGATCCATAAAGTAGGAGCGAGCTGAACACGCGAATTCAGGGCTTGGTGGGCCTGCTATTGCGAAAGCAATAATGAGATCTCGCGTCAATGAAATCGCCAGGCGGGACCACGACGGAGTGGCAAGGGTACTCGGGTTCGAACTACCAACTACTAAGACGGGAGATATTGGTCTCTATATCGCTTTCCAATGGTAAATCCTAACATCCATGGACAGAAGGAAATTCCCTGAATGGTAGGAACTTGCATAGTATCCTTCCATACATCTAGTCGCCGATTTCCACCACCAATGGCGCCTGCCATCCATGTATAGGAGTTTATATGCATAAATAGGATCGCTTTGCATGTTACTACCCTGACCATCTATTCGAGCTTCTTCCGATCCCTTTGTCGCCGCCCATCACGCCGCCAACCATCTCGATGCTGCCTCTTCCTATCTTTTGCATTGATCGGTGAGAGGCCTTCCTAAATGAAGCTGGGATGACGAATGGGGGAGGATGGTGAGACAGTGACAGGATGTAAACTGTTGGATGTTGGTGATGGAAATTCCTTCGATCTATGGATGGCGTCGCTGTCCACGGATGGCAGGCGCCATTAGTGCTAAAACCCAGCGACGAGATGTATAGTAGGCTACTATGGGGGTTTCTGTCATCCATGGATGGAAGATACCCTTGGGTGGAATGCAACATCTACAAGTGCAGGAGCGACTTTTAAGGCTTACAAAAGAGGTTCAGCTCGCTCTCGATCATCAGATGGTGCAATGCTATAAAGGGTCTCAGATTTGTTCAAGTTTAATCTAAATACAAAGGAAATCATTACACGCCTGAAGATCGTCTAATGACAGATTTCCTCCCTGGAACGGTGGAATTGTAGACTTTACTTGAATCTTTATCTGTTATAGTCAACCCTAGGCTTACGGAATTTGGCACCGACGGACGCAAAGTCGAATAGCGTTAGGTCTCAATGCAGCAGACGTTGGCGTCAGAGAACATGCGCTTTGTGATTAGGCCACTCAGACACAATTAACAACTTGTCTGGCCTGACCTGGCCCTTGACTTCTGGACTACGGTCCAGATCGGCAGCTCCTGAGTGGGTGTCACGGAGTTGGGGCTTATAGACATGCGCTCTCCATCGTTTGGAACCTCAGTGATGGTGGAGACGCGTTGGACATTATTCCTCTGGACCAGCGCCGCCGCAGTGTTTAGCAGACAATCAGAGAGAAGCACTTCGGCCTTTTGACGACGCCCGGCTCGCTTGTGAGACTCCACCCCGACTGAAATTTATCCAAAAAGGCCTTAGGTACTTTCCCTAGGACTTGTGGCTGCTTGCATACACCAATAACAGAAAGTTCAGCGGATTGGCTCGCTCGTTCAGCTGTACTTCCAAGGTCTTTGCCATCTGCGCCCACCTCTGCCTCTGCCTCTGCCTCACTAGTCTCACCACTAGCAGATTGCATCCCCTCGTTGGTTCTGCTTTCCTGCTTTTTGTCGAATTCGTGGTTCCAGTCATATGGGCTAGAAACTTGTTGGAAGCCGTTTCTGGATGGGACCGTACCTCGGTCATTCAGAATTAAATAGGTTAATCCCTTGATGCTGACGCAGAGCAAGGCTGATAGTCCAGCGTGTGGGCTGTCTGTCTGATGTGCCTCTGGACCAAGCACGGTGGGCTGCTTTTAACCAAAGCCGAGGTGGATTTGTACGGTAGCACATGGATCTCTTGTGGCAAAGTGAGCACTCCCAGGCTCTCGAGCATGCCCTTCAGCTAATTGTTCAGCTGTACTTCCAAGGTCTTTGCCATCTGCCTCTACCTCTACCTCTGCCTCTGCCTCACTACTCTTACCACTAGCAGATTGCATCCCCTGGTTGGTTCTGCTTTCCTGCTTTTTGTTGAAGCCGCCGCCCGTACCTCGCCATGGCGGCTGGTGTGCGGTTGGTCTCCGATACGAAGGAAGTCCAGATGTTGACGAGGGAGTATACGCGCCCATGCAGTCCTATTGCTCCAAAGTGTGGTGGGTGTGGTCCACTTCCTTCGCTTGTGAATGGTGCAAGCTCACCGTTGTGGTAGAAGACATCCCACCCTTGTGCCCAGTTTGGATCAGTTATAGTAGCACCTTCCTGCTCCGTGGGTGCCCCAGGCCCCAATGGCGGCTGAGTGATGGTTGTTGATGTTGAAGCCGTCGGAACAGTATCCAAGGAGAAAGTACTGGATAACGTTGGAGTGCGGTTGAAGATGCCAGTTGGAGGCCAGTCGAGCTGTGTATCCTGCACAGTATTCGGTCCTACGGGACCTTGGCAATATGACCTGCTTTGCCACATTTCCGAGCAAAAATACCCTTCACAAGAGGAAGTGCCGTCCAAAGGACTTCTCTGGCTACAGGCGTTCTCCGACGCCGCCTCAAATTACGCCTTGATCATATAGATGCTTCGAAGGGTACTGCTCACAATTTAGATTCGGGCTGGCTTGCATGCATGTTTGTGTCCGCAAACGGGCTCGATGTTGAAGCGTGAGTCTGAGGTATGAGGCTCCAATGCAGGACTACTATCAGAGCTTTGAAAGCGAAAGCTAGGTAGCGAAAGCGTCGACGATGAAGACAGACTTTGGGACAGGAAGTGGAGGTTGCGGCTCCAATGACCTCCACGATAACGCAATAACGCAGGGTCGGTCAGAGTGCTCGGGAGGATGCTCTAGGTAATGAGGTACCGTCTTAGGGAAGCCAGCTCCACCGAGTCCTAATGAACATTTGCCCATAAGACTGGGGCCCAGACGTAATGGTAGAAGGAGATGAAAGTACATTTGATTCTTGTAGACGCAAGTGGCCACGTTGACCCTGTCGTTTCCAAGTTTCGTTGCGATAAGTCGATCTCACTGAAGGACGAGTGAGGGTGCTCTTGCGCGGTGGACGACGCGAATTGTTATTGGAAGGGGGACCAATGTTACCGGCGGAAACAGTGGGTGAGGGGGTCGAAGTCGACATGATGGCGAGGAGGTCAAGTCGATGGTTCTTTTGTAATCTATTGCTTCCAGTGCATACGACTGGCTTCCCAGCTTTCCGCTGCTTGCTGTGTTCTCTTCTTGCATGTATGAATTGGCAGACCATGCAAGTGAATCGAGCGGACGAGTTTGATAGCTGGGCTGGAGGAAAGTTGTAGAAGTGGACCCAACGGTAATCAATGGTCAACTGCTTGTCCAAATGCTTGATTCTCTTATTCCACAAATACGGAAGTAACTATCGTGGGACGAAAAGCGAATGCAAGGATTCGACATCCATTCCAACCCAGGACTTGGCTCCGAAGGACAATCACGAGAGAGATGGCCAACTTCGCCGCCTGCTATCGTTAGCCTAAGAAGAAGCGAGGTAGAGATAGGATCGTACAGTTGTAGCACTTCTGGCCTTGCGTACAGTCCCTGCTCATGTGCCCATATCCACCGCATGAGTAGCATGACCAGCCACCAGCAACGGAGCTGACACCTCCACAGAATTCTTTCTGTGCGTTGAACAAGCTTTCCCCCTGCATCCGTGGCCATGACCTCCTCCTACATGGTTGCCTCCACCCAGCCTTCAGTGCAATCACGAGCGATATCTAGCGGTGAACGTTGATCAGCAGTGGAATGAGATAAGGAGATACTATTGAACATTGCTTACGTCCAGCCTTGCCACCTCTGTAGCCTTCTTGAAGAAGTGAGTAAGATGGAAGATCACTTGACGAGATTGGTGATCGTACCTCATAAAAGCCAAGCTCCAAGAACAGGTGCTCATAGACGTGGCATAGCCTTCCACGGCATGTCACAAATCGATGTCGCCGTGGGGGATAGGAGTAAGGTTGACCTTGTGGCGGGCAAGACGCTGATTGATAAGAAGTCGTAGAAGATGCTGATTGATAAGAAGTCGCAGAAGGCACTGATTGATAAGAAGTCGCAGAAGGCACTGATTGATAAGAAGTCGCAGAAGACACGGACGGTGATTGATAAGAAGTCGCAGAAGATGCAGGTGAAACAGGGACAAGCCCTGTGGGATCTGGCTCTAGACCCAGGTAAGCCACAAATCAACGGTGGGCAAGAAAAAAAGACTCGGTGATGTTGTAGATCAAGTGAAAGGGATGAGATGAAGTGGCAGACCGTGGTGTCTTTCTGCTTGGTAAGTGTTGTGTGTATGGGAGGTTTGAAAGTGAGGAGCGTCGTACTTAGCCAGCCACCTACTCGTATCCACCACCGGAGCCACGAGGCCCGACAATCCCACGCCAGGTATTTATATGTATATATATATATATATATATATATAGAGGGAGAGGGGAGAGAGAGAAAGAGGGGGAGGGAGGGAGGAAGGGAGATGAAGAGGGAAGAAAGGCGGTGTGTGAGGATGAAGGACTAAGTAAGGTGCGGAGCTGAAACTTAAGCGAGGCAGGCTGCAGCTCTACCTAGTCCCAATATAGATAATAGTTGCCACTCGACAACAGAGGGGGTGTGCAAAGATCTAGAGACTTGGTACTCTACGCGAAAAGAAAAAAGGTTCCAGGGGCGCAACGCTTCTACAAGTGTACGCTTGACACGCCCCATTACATAGCCCTGACGCTGGTAGCAAGCTTGTCATGACCACCATAAGAGCTTATTTCATCACCAGCGATCGTGAAGCCCACCCATCCATCCTCCGCTAGAATTGGAACCAGGACCTATACCGTCTCCGCTTGTGCCAGCTCCCGAGTTGGGCATATGCGTGAATTGTGCCTAACGAGGCTGTCTGGCTGCAGAATGTTACAGAGAAAACGATTTGGCTTCCGACGTCTGATAGGAATACAATTTACTGTAGCAGCTTCTTGGCTTTCACTACCCAAAGCTTTGAATAAGCGCGGAATAGTTATCTACATTGCAATCTTGGTAAGGCTGTAGGAGGACGCAAGCTATTGACGCGCTTGTGACCGAATAGTAGAGGGGGCTGCCCGAAAAGGACTACCTTGAAGATACGTAGGGTAACAGGGAGGCGATGTATTAAAGCTTTTCAAGCTCCCTTCATTGGATATTAAGAGCCGCAGCCCGAATTGTGGTGCCCTTAAAGCTTTTGCTGACTGCGAGCGGATTCTCGTAGTCTTGTAGTCTCGCAGCCCACGACGAGGAGAGAGAGGGGTGGATGGGCGAGGGATCTTGTAGAGAGGGGAGGACGTCTTGGTCGAGGATGGAGGCGACGGTGGTGAGAGGGTAAGAGAGGAGCGATGAGGGAGTGGAGGCGGAGGCCATGCAGGCTACGTTGTAGAGATTTGCGAGGGCGCCGAGGGCGACGGGGGCGGTTGAGGGGTCGACTAGTCCAAGCAAAGACTGTGTGAGCCGAATGAATAGGAGACTATCTGGGACTTGGCCTCTATTCAAACTTTCAGTTTAGCTTTGTAAGCGTGACTACCACGCCTGGGAGAGTGAGGCAGCCAGCCTGAGCCTGTGCTTTGGGTTCACCACCAGATGTCAGAACTTTTGTTGGAGCTTGCTACCTTATAGCGACGCAGCCGATGTAGTACTTCTTCTCGGCAAAGTTGACGGATGCTTCTAGAGAATAGTGTACTGTGGTATGTCATCTTAATCGTGTAGCTGCCGTTGAATGTCGCACCCCATCTGTCTCTAATTAGCCACGTGCCATCTGCAGTGCATCAGTCCGCCCTTCACCAGCTCCAACTAACCTGGACTACTCACATAGATGCTAGACCTTGCTCTGAATTGGAGGGCATAGTAACCACAGTTCCCCGTGGATGGAAGTGCTCCAACCTTCCAAAGCTTTTCAGATTCGTTCGGCTCCTTCGTGGCAGAGAGAATGTCTGGATTGTCGTCCCACAGAACAGGTGGCAGGATGACGGATGCTATGACCTGGGTGGCAATTGCACTGCTCGCACCAATTCAATTGGGGGTTAGTGCTCAATGGTGCCGTTGCCCGCGGGCACTAAATACCGCCGGCGAGATGGGGAAATGAAAATCGTCGTAGCGATATTAGTAGGGGGCCTCACCCACTTTTGCTCGCTATTCTTTTTCATTTCTACCATCTTTCCCTGCTTTATCTGCTTGGCTTCTCTACAGCATTCCACCGCTTATTTCTACTACAATCTTGCCCCATCCACCCGCACCTGTATATAGCATATATAGCATAGCTCGCCATCACGCCCCAGGTATCCTGTCGCTTAGGCGGAGGGGGTTTCGGCAGTGGATCTCTGCCCTATGTCGCGGCCATTGGCAGCAGCGCCAGCATGGTCGGCGGCAGCGAGGGTGGGGGCCCTAGTGCTGAGTTTCGGCCAGCCAATGAAGAATTTGAATAGCCTCACTTTGCCAAGCCACTATTCTGATCAGTAGAGTACTAATAATGGTAGACTCTTTGTGCATAACGGAGCGATGGAGATTAAGGATAAAAACGTACGACCCGCTCCTCTCACAGGAGATTTGCCTGAGTAGTCGCGGGAGACAAAGACGAAGCCAGGACACCGATCACTATCGACACATGAGTGGGATTCGCCCGCGTATAGATGGAGCCCAATCTCAGATGCTCTTGCTGAAAGATCTATGGTACCTGGGAAGCCTTACGGTTGGGATCGCCAAGGATGAAAAATCTCCGAGGTAGTGGTTCTGTTCTAGTTGAGGCGCAAATTTTTTATAATTGGTAAATCGACCCAGTCCATTTGTAAATGGACTGGTTGATACGCAAATATGCAGTCCATTTATAAATGGACTGAAATGGTGCCTCGACTGCATAAAAATTTCTTACAAAACAAGGGGGTCCACCGCTATTACCCATCAGCATCGCCATCGCCATCGCCATCACCATCATTATCAGCATCGCTAGTACCATCACTATCGCTATCACCATCACCTATCGCTGTTGCCTACCAATCCGCGCTATAGCTCACTGGTGGTGGTGATGGGTAACGATGATAGACAGCGGTGATAGACGGCGGTGATAGGCGGCGGCGATGGGCGGCGGTAAGGTAGGTGACTATTTTGTAAATAATTAACCTTGCGTCTCATCCAATCACATCCACCAAATTCCGGAATTTATATATAGACCAGTCGATTCATAAATGGACTGGTCTATATATAAAGTCAGTTCATATGCCATTTTGCCCAGTTGATTGACATATGGACTAAATTTGTCTATCGACTAGAACAGTTCCGCCCGAGCATGGTGTTTGTGGCAGTCTTTCAAATGTCGACAGTGCAGCTGCGTTTGGCTCGCTCATCACGTTGGACGGTGCTGAGCCTTATGGCTTTTGAAGATGCTGTAACTTCGCTGAGCCTAGGTAAAGGACTGGAGAAGGCCGTGGCTGACAGAGGTCTCCTAGCAACAGTGCTCTAGATGTTTGGTGCTCTATGGGGCTGTTGAAGAAAAGGAAAGCGGAAGGGTGCATTGAGGCACCAACAAGCAAGCACTGATTGCTCAGCCCCTTGTGTTTGAGCCTTTTTCATGCTTGGTGACATTTGTTTGCTTTTTTCGCTTGGAGTAGTTTTGGTAGTAGGAAGACGTTAAAGTCCAGTTGTAAGGCGTTTGTGTAGAGAATCATTGACGAGCATAACTACCCGTGTTGAATCTTGTAATCTGACCAGCTGGAAGAGCTTGATACGAGCACTGTTCGCTCAATCTTGATCTTCATCAAGCCGCCGAGGCTAGGGGTGGGTTTACGTAGCCTTCAACGACAGGACTTCTTTCTTCCATTGAAGCCGAGGAGGCGGCATTTTGCCCTTCTTTGACCAGGCGTGAGATCTGCTTCGAGCCTGGTCCTTGGCTTCTGTCCTCAGCGTGGGCTTTCTTTCGCCCTCGGTGGATGCGCGGGATAGCCTGGCTGTATGTATCATCGATGGCCCGGCGTCGAAGAGCGAAGAGCGAAAATCTGAGGGTTCCCGACCAATAGTGTCTTGATTCCATTCTGTCACCAGGTATCACTCCTGGCGGAGGTACTCAGCATCACGCTGGGGCACAATCAATGGATGAGACACGCTGCAGACTCGTCAGCTGAATGGCGAAGCGTCACGTACGATCAAAGCGAAAATCTCCACGATGCTCGAGGTGCCAAGTCGTGGCTCCGAATTCATACATTGCCTATTTGCCTCGCTGTCTTCTAGCTACTCGATCCCATCATTACTAAGTGCCAATGTTCTTGCATACTCAGGGACAACTCACCAAAAAAATGGGAATATGGGTCCTTCATTTGCTGTTGCAATATGCCATCGCTGTTTGCCCCATGTTTGCCTTTCCAAAGAACCTTGTTAGCCTTGCCTAGAGCGCTTGGCCACATCAGCTACTGCAGAATCTCATTTCCACATAGTATCATGATTCTAGCGCTTTCTACCCCTATTATTGCTGCAGATCCTCATGTATATTAGGATCCTTCTTCCATAGCTATTAGATTTTCAGGTCATGCAGTCATTACCACCCAATTGTACCCTTGCCAAATTGCGACATTTGCATATCCTACAGATCCACCTCGACTTTCGCAAGAAGAACACAGAGGCCACTTTCATTGCTAGTACGAAGTTGCAGCGGGTTTTACTGGACAGTGTATGGGGCAGTACACGAGCCAGAGTTACCCCACAGACGGCCGAAGTGGTGCTTCTTCGGATGAGCTGCTCTCCGTTCAGCTTCTTCCCTTCCTCCGCTCCGTCCCTCACCTGGAGGCTCTCGTGTACAACATTTGCCATAGAAGTTACCCATTGCAAGACGGCATAGGGAATTGGAGGATTTGATGATAGTCAATTGATACAAGAGGAGCATGGCTATCTATATTCCTAGATAGGAGCCCAAAAGCGCTGAATCTTTTAGGCTACCGTAGTAGCTACGGTCGACTAGCCCGATATCTAGTGCTTGTAAAATCTTCCCTAAAGCTTGGCATTCGAGCTTGTTCCCGCTACACCGCATTCCTCCTACAACCCTGCACCAGAGAGTAATATCACCACCATCCTCTAATTTCATCCAGTTTTGATGCTATAAAATCTTTGTTCATCATAACTCCGGTGCTTTCAGGTATGCAATCAAGTCCTCCACTCCACCAATGCCTGTACATATCATCGATCCTGCCTCCAAGTCCAAAGCTGTTGCTCTACTATGAGTGGTGTAGAGCTTCATGGCAATGATTATGCCCTCCAGCGCTTTGATCCTGCCAATTATTGTGAGATGACTTTCCATGGATGGTTGATACATAGAATAGATAGTCAAGGTTGCGCTGGATGCCATTCTCCTCCATTCCAGAATCAACCAACCATCTGCGGAGAGTGCGTTAGTCTGGAAACATACAGGACAAGCTCTCTTTCAAAACGTGCCTGAGCCCCGGGAGCGCGAGTCATTCGCCCCTCCGTGGCCCCCTCGAGGGCCCGGAGTGCTCGCAAGGTTCCAGTCCTGGTGCATTGTTCCTCCTTGTAGCACTGGCAGTCTTCTTCGGCCTCCGGAATCCCGGTATCGATTGCGCTCTATCTCCACAGCGATGGCTTATTGCGTCAGCAGAGATTCCGACTGGGGCAATTTGTCTCCCAAGGTCGCGGCGTTGGGGCGTCGTTCTGGGTGTAGCGCTGTCCAGTCTCCTTCAGGCTCGGGCTTCTTTGGTCTGAATCGACGGTTGAATGTTTGATCACTGGCTCAACAAGCAAGTCCCGCTCCATAGATTGATTGAAAATGATCACAGATGGGTTCGTGATGTAGTCCGTGAACGCCTTCCCGTACCTCCACCTGGAATCGATCTTCTGGTCGCCCCCTAAGGGGCTCTAAGATCTTGTTGATGACCTCGTCCGTGACTTCGACCTTGGTCCTGGTGAACGGGTGCAGCATCGTGATGGGCACGAGCATGAACCCGTACGTCCTCGTTTGCTCGTTCCCCCTCGCGCTGTCGACCACGCTTGGGTGCAGGGAGAAGGCCATGATCGGCTCCAAGTGCGAGAACTAGACGCTGAATGTGAGCCCCCTCGTGGCGATGCACGCGCTCCTGAGGATGCGGCCGACCGAATACGCGACCTTCTTCAAGAAGGGGTAAAGCTT
The DNA here is from genome assembly GCA_002927785.1 of Cladonia uncialis. Taxonomy (NCBI): domain Eukaryota; kingdom Fungi; phylum Ascomycota; class Lecanoromycetes; order Lecanorales; family Cladoniaceae; genus Cladonia; species Cladonia uncialis. Next base: position 83,229 of record NAPT01000014.1, on the reverse strand, counting down.
CGTGAGCGCAGCCTCGAAGTTGACCGAGGCGAAGATGTCGATCTTCTTCACCAGCTCTTCCGATGCCGGCTTCGACTCCAACTGGACCCACGAGGCCACGTTCGTAAAGTAGAGGTATTACATGATCCCTTTCGAGACCAAGCACCTCCTTGAGATCACCCACTGGATCAGCTCCTTCTTCTGCGTGCTTAGCTTGTTCAAGGCCTGGCCCACAACGGGAAGTCGTCCCTGATTCACTCGCGGCCCCCTGTTATGTTCAGACCCTCGTTCACGTGCGCGGACTCGTCTCTCCAGTCGTTCGCCTCTGCGTGTGAGGGCGGGTCCGTGCTAGTGTTCAGCTCGTTGTTCCCCGCCACTAGTTCGGCGAGTCTACGACGCCTACACGATCAAGATGAGCTGTGAGTGGGCGGCCGAGGTCGGGAACGTGGTCAGGCTGACGGCAGTGTCCGACTGCTTGAAAATGTTCTTGTACACTGTCGTGCAGACAAACGAGAGCTTGGGCGCGTCGATGAGGTCGGCTGGTGCATCACGTCGACCTGGATCAAGCCCAAGAACTTGTACAAGGATGAGCCGGGCCAGGTGAGCAAGATCAGCTCCAGGATCGGCAAGAGGGACACTAGATTTTGAATTGTTATTCTGATCAATGGAGGAATAGGTAGCGGCCTATCCTCTGGCCAGAAAATGGAACGGACCCTTGAGCGGTAGAATCTGGTGGCGTCTTCTGTGACGGCCTAACCAGCTACTCTCCTTATCAGTAGATGCTGAAGTGGATACCTAGAGCATTATGAGGAATCGCTTCATAGCTTGTCTGTAAAACCAGTGTGGTGAGCTGGAAGGTATCGCTTTGGACATGGCGTTCTGTCCCCAATACGTTGAAACCGATCCACCGCGATTGACTGATCCGACAATATCTGAAGCTCTTCGATAGGTTCCGATAGCACTAGGTCATTCTCCGATTCAAAAGTACCCCCGACCAAACAAAGGGTCCTCAATGGGCGATAATACCTCTTGATGTTCGGTCTCCTTAACCACAGTCGGTGTGTGGTCGTCTCGACGGGCCATACGCAAAGTTCCGACTTTGCAAGTCTCCTGAGGGAATCCTATTACTCGTGCTTGCTTACTTGCGAAGACATCGTCGTGGTCAGCTCGCCAGCTTTGTATAGCTTTTCTTTGTCTCGAAAGTATAGTGTCCAGGTAGTAACAAGCATTCTCTTCTTACTGCTGGACTTTCATATATACTTCGACCTTCCAGAAAACCCTCAAGCAACTCTCGCTAGTATTAGGTCTCAAGCTCCTTCGGGCGTCAAATCCATCATTAGCCAATACCAAATCTTCGACGGTGAGGGCTTGCGACCTGGGTTGCTGCACGTCATCCTACGATTCAAGCCAGCGATGTAAAGGGTGAAATTGAGGCGAGATGTACGGACGGGTGGAACTGGTGCAGGATGTAGAGATTGCCGAGACCAAACAGGAGCCAACGGGAACGTCTTGGTGGAGGCATTCGGATGTGGTCCCTGTAGCCTAGTATCCCTAGTCGTGGGATCTGGCGCTGGGCCTTCTGTGTCGGTGTCTTGCCATCTTCTGAATGGATATCGAAGTGGGTGGGGAACATCCTAGCAAGGGCTGAGCAGGTTCGGAGGCCTGAATGGGACATCAGCTCTGGTCTGATCTGAGCGACCCATATGGACACAACGGTCCACTGGGACTGTTGGCACATATGACCCAGCGCTATCAGCAGGCTTGCGTTAGGGCATTGGATTCTACACCGGTTATAGCAGGTGTATCCAAGCCAGTTTGCATAAGCCTTAGGGAGACACTTGCGTCGCGTCCGATGCGCGACCTGTGGCAAATCCGTTGTGACGGATGAAGCTCTACTAAGGAAATCGAGCGGTTTCAGTCCAACTCTCGAGCGGCGAAGCCCTGCCTTCGTTTCGGCAGTGATTGAAGAGAAGGTATTGATGGTTCCAGGAGGGATGTTCGGCATTGGGAACGCTTCAGGACTCCTCAAGTCAGGCATTCGTGCCTTGCCTGCCGTTGGTAGAGACCCTGGTCTTCCATACTACACAGAAGAGGGCCGTTGACCTGTCATCCTGGGAGCCTTGTCAGACACTTCAACGTGTGTCTTATAGTCGGATGGGATAGTTTCAAGCCCACTGTGGAAAAGGGTTTTGACGTTGAAGAGGCGCTTTTGGAGGTCTAAGAAGGTCGGAGCTGGGGGCAAAGAATGCGGTGTCATTGCGTGTTTAAGTATCGCACCAAGCTACCATGTTATAAAGCAACATGGCCTGAGCAATGCATTGCATAGCGCCCTCTGAGAAGTGGTAAAGTTTTTGATTCCTTTGCTCGGAAGCAAAGCTATATAGCTAACAACCGGTGCTTGGAATCACCTGCCTGCAGGCCAGCCGGAATACCACCACCATCTTCTATAGCGATAGAATACCGTGACAACCTCCCCACGCAGCAAAAAGGCCGGCGTCCATGCCGGTGTAGTATATACAGACAGACATACATCATAAGCCGTGCTAACATATTCCCCAGGTATCATGCATTCTTCCTCGGTCTTCCACAACGACGTTTCGGCGAGGTGGAAGTTGCTGGCGTTGGTTCACAGGCGCAAGCTCGTTTTTGACCTCCGATGTTAGGAGGCTTTGGTCCACATATAGATGTATCAGTGGTCGGAACAGAGGTGTGATTACGGGCTTGTGTGACAGCGGGCTCAGGCGAAGGCACAGTCTCACCATTGAAGACGTCGTAATGATCACAGTGCACAACTTCGGAAGAGCAGGATTCAATTAGATGGGTTTGGGTCCTTTGAGTTCATTATCTTCAATTTCAATGATCAGATTCCACTATGTAATCTATCTAAACATCTATAAGATCGTGCCCAGGCATTTACTGGGAGAGCTCTCTCGTGCCGAACCTCCTGAACTCTTGAATTGCGGTCAATCTCGCATGAGACAACGGGGTTAGGAAAGCCATACTGGATACCGGTAATATCGATGGCGGAGGATTCTTCGTTATTGAGCGTGATCTGGAGGATGCTGTGGGTTTGGGAGGTGTTGCTGACCTTGGTACCATCGGGTCGGATCGTGATTATATAGAGGGGGAGGTCTTTGATGGTATAATCTACTTGGACGAAGCGGAGGGTATGTCCTATAGAATATTAGTTAAAGAAAATCAATTTTTCACCTTACTGTGAATTGTGATGGGAAGATTGGGATGGCAGTTACCTGGTATTATATGTTCAAGCAGACCACGCATGAAGCCATACAAGCCATAGCTGCTTGTTTATCGTCCTCGCTGTTGAAGACAGAGGACAGAGATGGTAGACTCCTCGTTATTAGTACGTAATTCTCTTTGGTCCGGTCGACGTTGTGTTAGGGTTTGCTTCTCAATTTCACTGGCCTGATGAATGTTCATGTCTTTGCCGTTACTCTCCACTTTCATGATTGAGAGATTGGATAGGGCCTCATGGCACCGTTGGAAGATTAATTGGGTTGTATGACCTGCTCGATATAAGGTCCTACGGCAGTGGGCTGCTCTGCAAATACGGCTGTGACGCGGCTCGTTTCGTGATTGGCAATCGAGACTGCAGAAGAATGTCGTCGCTAGTTTCCCGCCGGTGAAGTCAGAAGCGTTGTTACATCCGGTGCATAAGATGTGCCACTCCGCTCTTTAGCAAATTCCTACGCTTTGGCCCGCTGCAATTGGCCACCGAATGACCGTCTTCTTTACATTTGATAACGCGTACGCTGGGGAGATCATTCCTAAAGCATATTCGCTCTGTTCTAGCAGTCAGTGACATAATGGAATCGTTGTGTCATCCGCATAATTTCCGCAGTTTGCACATGTGTGTACTTCTTCCGTGGCGTTCGAGCTCATTGTCAGATCTGTGGCCCGGCTGATTTTTCATTGACGCCCGGATGTCCTGCTGCCACGGAGGCGGCATAAAATCTCTACTTCGGTGCTATTCAAACTGTAATCCTCTAGACGTGAATGTCCGGGTTAAGAAACCTCGGCTTGCCATGCCTCGCTTGAATTATGGCTCGAGCTGGTGGACATAGCAATTAGTTTTCCCTGAGCGGCTGTGGCAGTCACAGACTGTGCAAGGGCGTCTCGGCTTGGGCTCAAAGAAGTTCTGGGATGTAGTGGATGAAGCTGCTGTCATTAAGATCAGGACAGACATTCTCTCGGATCTGGGTTGACGGACTTTTGCATGTGCATTGGGTGGGTGTAGCCCTTTGGGTCTCTTGTGCTCTGTATAATTCCCGAAGCATTCAGAGACGATCCGTGACCGAGGTGGGAGCGCTGGCTCAAAGCAACAAGTCCGAGATATGAAGAAGATGGATTTGCATCTTGGATGCTCGGGGATCCGCCAACCCAGGAGACATGGGATCAAGTTGTTCGGTGTGGCTGCAGAGCCATGGTACAGGAGTAGGAATTGAACAAAGCGTCGATAATGATCGTATAAAGTATCTTCAGATGTAGCCCTGCCTTTCGATCCGCTGGTTGTGGCCGCACAATCACTCCAGGGCTACGTCAAGGCAATGATGGGGTTGCCAGCCGTGTGCAGTTTGTTGCAAACCTCTTCCATCTGTGTTATCCAGCGTTCTAGCTGCTTTCGATGTCTCAAAGGAGCTCGTGGTGATCTTTTCAGCTGCGTTCTCTACGCTTGCTGGGTCCAACAAAGGCCTTCAGGCGTGTACCCGCGGTTCGTGTATCGTTCTTGACGGTACTGTGGAGATCGAAGAAGGAAGACTGGATGCGTGGCGGCTGCTTGAGCGATGGCTGAAGTGCTTCTGTCTCTTGAAAGACTTTCCTGTGGTTTGGTCAATGTTTGAGCAAACGGAGCACTGAGCTTTAACCTGGAACCTACTTGTCTGGCTGTCTCAGATTTATTTGCGGACCCGGTTGTCATTTGCTGTGTTGACCTCCTTCAATCTGTGCTGTATGCAAATGGTGTAATACTATTCGACCCTGCAGGACTGACTCCGTGATAGACGTCCCTGTTGGCTTATTCTCCATCCACAATGCCGAAGCGACTCGAGGCTGTGAGAGGTAAATATGAACTGGATAGTACATGTGTCAAAGTATGATAGGATCTACTTATGTAGCGCTGCATACAAGGTGTGCAGCTGCGAGTTAAGCGGCAGCTATAGCCCTAAGCTGCCTAGGGATCGCCTCAGCAGCTAGGTGGTGGCGGGCAGATCACGGTGGCTACCTTTAGCTGCGTCAATCACGAGGCCCAAAATCGTGAATTTGATACTTCGTGTTTCTAATGTGTATATTCTTTAACGAGATCTCATGGAGATCGTTAACAGGAGGTCATAGCGACTACATTCTCACACGGTCCAGCAGACTATTGTGGTTTGAGCACTCAGATCATATAGCAAATTACAGATCATCCTTGCATTAATTCAGCTGTGCCCCGAAGATCCTTTTGTTTTCCATATACAATCTACGTGCATATTTGGAAGAGCGATAGCAAGTAAGTAATAGCATCACAATCTAAAATGAAGACCCTCCTTGTATGGAAATCTCCTTGTATGGAAATCTCCTTGTATGGGAAATCTTCTCTAATTTTACCATCTCAGCATCATCGCTTTCCCGACCAGCAGTATAGCCGCTTATTTGGATAGCTCGACCCGTGGCTCCTCGCCTCAAGCGTTCAAGCGGACTCTCCTTTCCGCCATTTTCTTCTAAATTCGGGCTAAGCTACAATACCGTTGACATATGAGACCCCAGAACACTGTTGCAAAACAACCTCTCAAGGCAGCGTCTTGAGGTATATCTTCTGCTAATTTTTTGGGGCATCGTGTCCTAACGTTATTCTAGCTTAGTCCGAGTTCGCCTGGTCCCTGTCGACGACCTCAAGCTTTTCGTAAGAAGCATCGAGCAGTGCTGTAATTCGGGAAGGGAGATGTACCAACTGGACTTACTGTCGTGACCCTAACAGCGCGGATAGAGCTTGTCACGTTATATCGATTTACCGGTAGCAGACCGCTTCAGCGCACGAGCTAAAAGAACCCTGGGCCTTTCACCTGCCATTCGGTGGGGCGTAGGCATAGCAGGGAGCTGACGGCCATCGAAGAAGGAAGAGAGCGAGAATTCTGTATGGATGAAGGACTACAATGTGCTACGGTGAAGAGCGAAGTCTACATAAGTGTTCGTCAAGTCCCAACAGAAGTGCTATCTAATAAGTTCCAGAAGTTTACCCATCGTCCTTGACATTAAGCTCGTCTCATCTATATGAAATTGCTTCTCCCGTCGAAGCATACGGGGGAGGGTCTCGTTTTAGCTTGGTATGACACTATGAGACGTGTGGGAAATACCAACAAGGGACTGAACAGGCTCTGAATTGCACGACGCGCATATTTGCAAGACATATGAAGCCTCTTCGATGGCTTCAATGTCCAAGTGTCTGTGATAGGAAACAAGCTCGAGGCTACCACTGATGGTGATCTGCATCGAGCTCAAACAATGCATTTTGTTCTGCATATTGAGCTTCGCAGTGAAATGCATCATATTGTGAGTGGTCAGCTACCATCTCGATAAGTTCGACATTGGGCATAAGTGCTAATGATCGCCCATGAAGGCAAGCTTAGGGACCAGCCTGACCGTCATCCCCCTCACTGGAGCCATAATTAGCTTTACTCTGTGCGATCCACCAGGAAGAAGCGATACAAGACAGCATACAACGATGCAACGAAGACCCAATCTTGATGTATCGGCACTCTGGCGATACTACATCTCAAAACTTTCTTTACATGAGCACCTGGCGTGTTCCCCTATCATGTCTGGATTCAGTAACGGATAGTCCCCGAGCCTCTGGAACTGCATGGGTGTAGTTGGTCGAACGGAATATGTCAGCAAACCGATGTTGAATACGAAGATTGATTGGTAAGATACTTCTAGAGCCAGCCAAGCTACCGGACACTTTAATTCTGTTGATACGCTTTCATGGTTAGTTTCTGCCTCTTCATTCAAGGAAATGATCCACAACTCACACTACGGAAAAGGGAGAGCCTCGGCTTACAATAATAGGACTTACGACGAAAGGCAAAATTCGCAAGCCGAATCTCTGGTTAGATGATTCGAATGGCGGAGAATGGCCTTTTCCTTCTTCCGAATGGATAATCACGCGATTGGTAGCGAGAACAGGGTGCAAATGGCTCGACGGATATTGGAGAACATACGTAGGAGTTATATATATCAGCTGAGTTGTACTGTTTCTCCGTCGCTTTGTAAAGTTCGTACATGTACATATCATCCGAAAATTAGAGCGAAAGGCTATTTGCCTGTTTCCAGTAGATACCGGGCAACATTTACAGACCAAAATGTAACATGCACCACCTTGCCAACTCTTCTATCACAATCGTCCATCAGACCTGCCCCAGATTGCTTAAGGGATTGAAAAGCTTGCACCAGACAACTAGCTGTAGCTATGGCAAGCACAAGATCCTTCGATGCACAGGAAAGAGCGAAAGCAACGGAAAGGTTTCTGGCCCGTTTGTAATCTTCCTCTGCAGGTGACTTAGCTAATATCAACGTCGATAGATCATCCCTGCTGCCTAAGTCTCACTCCAAAGTCCAGACGAACCTTAATCCCCGTGTTTCTGGATGTCAATTGCCGTCCAGATGTCTGAACCACCAGAGATATCGACGGCACATCGTTGGGCGCGCTGGTGGACTGAGGGTCACGAAGGCTTGAAGACTGTTGTTGCAACAGACTGCATTGCCTAGCCTGAGGAGCAGTATCTACGGAACAAGGGCTCCTAATATACACGATGGGATCAACACCTCTGGGTGACATTAGAATGGCAAACATGCTATGGTGATTGTCCAACAACTGTCGAACGCGGCACAGCTTAAGATTGGGCATTTTGGAACGAGCATTTAAATCTGGAGCCGTCTGTCGGCCCACATGAAAGAAAGTCCCCAGAGTAATGTCGACTCTGACCTATTTGGATCCTATCAGTGGCTGTTCGGTATAGCTAATTTGGCTCTAGATTTGGCCGCTGGGGTCCATTGCTCTTCCTGTCCTTCAATTCATCGCTACCAGTCTCTCATACGATAATATTTGCTACCTTCTCCATCTCCTCCGTCGATGCATCTCCTGTGGACGCTGCATTATCCCGCTGGCATCAGAATGCAAATGGTCCTCCTGACTTTGTCGGAAAAACGCCCCGTTGCTACTCAACGAATTCTTAGCAACGTCCTACGATAATTGTTCCTCTGGTCAGGGGAGAGAGCGAAAAGGGATCAGGCTATACACAAATTGATTGGCTGGCCAAATCTTGAGCTCTAGGCCGCTACTCCTCGCTTCCATTGGCTCCATGCTGATGTCATCGGCGGCGGCAAGGGTTAGAGGCCTATCGCCGACAGCTGCTCCTTCTAGGTGATAGGATACTGTTCTAGTCGAGGCGTGAATTTGGTCGATATGTGAATTGGGCCCAGTCCATTTATAAATGGACCGTCTATTCGCAAATTACCAGTCCATTTACAAATGGACTAAAATCGCGACTCGACTGCATAAAAATTTCTTACAGAATAAGGGGTCCATCGCTGTTACCTATTACCATTGCCATCGCTATTACAATCGCCATCGCCATCACCATCGCCATTATCATCACCATCGCTATCGCCACCACCATCGCCATAACCTATCGTCTGTTGCTGTTACCTATAGCTATCGCCTATAGCTGTCGTTTATTACCGTTGCCTACCAATCCTCACTATGGCCCACTGGGTGATGGTGATGGGTAATGGTAATAGGCGGTGGTGACGGCGGCGATAGATGGCGGCGATGGGCGGCAGCGAGGTAGGTGACTATTCTGTAGATAATCAACCTTGCGTCTCATCCAATCATATTGGTACTGATATATAGACTAGTCGATTCATAAATGGACTGGTCCATATGTTTAGTCAGTCGAGACGTAAATTTGTCCAGTTGATTTACAAATGGACTAAATTCACGCCTCGACTAGAACAATACCAAGCTAAGCTATCAAGATATATAGAGCCCTGGGTGGGTTACGCGGGCTTGCAGCTTCAATGACTGACAAGGTGGTGGGTAGGAGGTGCAGAGAACAGGTCCGCAGAGGTAAAGAAAGCTGGGGAGCAGGAATTGGTGGTGGCCCCTAATGACAAGGCTACGTCGATCCCGATCTTCCCAGCACGCCATCGTTTCTGCTAGTTGCCACCAGCGACGGTGTCATCGAGCACTAAACACCAACTAAATCAGTGCCATAGCACGAGAGATTCCTCAGGCAATATCTTGCTCATCAGCTGGAAGAATAGGACTTGCCACGGGAGCAATGTATAAGCCCGCATTTCGTCATGAGTGGAACCGAATGAACCTTGGGCCAATGATGGGGATCCGGTCAACTACGCTGAGAGCTGGGCTTGATGTTCCCGAAGCGATCAGGGTATGGGAATGTTTGAAACCTCTTCAGGAGAGAAGTCTATGCAATTAGCGATAGATTACTTCTGACGCTCCCGAAGTAAAGATGCATAGAATCGACTAAGACAAGAAATGTATCCTGCTTGATCAGACGGACGATGGTACGGACGGTTCGCTGGCAGAGCACTGTTAGCCTCCGAGGATGAAGCCGGAGCAGTAATTATAATTCAGCACGGAGAGCTTCTGTATGGATGGAAGAGATATGTTCAATTTTTTTAGCTATCTGAGCGCTTTCAAAGACGTAATAATCGAACATCCCTCTGTAATCAATCCCATGCTTTGCCTTTACAAGGGTTTTGGACAAACTGTATCAGTATGTTTGACAAACAGCGATAGTATTTTGGACAAACAGCATCGACATATTGGATAACAGTATCAGCATGATGGATAACAGCATCAGCACGTTGGACAAACAACGTTAGTATATTGGACAAATAGCATTAGCATGTTAGACAAACAACAGCAGCAGCATGTATTTGCCATTGGCGTCCCCATTCTAGCGTCATCTAGTATTGGTCCCACCATGTATTTAACAACCTCATTCCATAGATTATCGCTCCTCAGGCTAAGCATATCCAATCACATTCTTTCTAAAAAGGGGCCTTCAGCGAATTTTTGCAGACCTTCCAAGGTATACGCTAACCTTTCGTGGCCTCGTACACAGCTAAACTGTCTCGAAAAGCCAACCGAGTATAGATCATCGGTTTCCTGCAACCAACCATTTTCTCATTGATATGCTGATCCTCCAAGACGAGGGGCCGATGAGGCGATCAAGCGTCAAAACGGGAAGATTTGCAGAGTGTTGCATGCAAAGGTACCTTCGTAGACTAAGACAGTAATCAGCGAAGGTCATCAAGGCCCTTGAGAAAGTGTAGAAATGCAAAACGATAGGCTGGAGAGACGAACCTCGGGCATTCCACATATTTGACTGGATAAGCCGATATATATTGCTCCCTAGAGGGAAGTCATCTATCAATCATCGGGTATAGAAGATGGAGGCTCAGCTATACCATAAGCAACAGGAAGGCGCGTCGAAAAGGGGCCATCGTCCAGAATGTATCTCAAGGATGAAGCAAAGCATAAGGGCCTGCATCCAGATCTCAGGGTCGTAGGACAAGCGTCATCAGCCTTCGATCTTGTTCATAGGATTGTGCATAACTAATCATAGGGCGTCCCCGGATGCTTGGAGCCCGAGTGGCAAAGACAGAGGCCTCGGCTATGCAACCCTTGTACTCCCTTACTATTGTTGGGAAGGCCAATGCGGCAATGCCAGCCCCTCTTTTCATTTTGAGTCACAACATGACACATCACTTGACCGCTCGGTGATCTTTTAACATCGCACTGACTGTCCGAACCACACAGCTTCTCAATATATATATCAATATATAACTCCACAGTGAGCCTCTCAGTATTATTGTCCTTTGGGGTTTCCTTCTGCCTGCTGATTTTAAGTCCACCATCACGCAGACGCACGTCGAGCCGAACGGAATTCGCAATCACGAATACCGATTAGCACTCGACGAATGAGTGCCACATCTGACTCCGGTAACTCTACGCAATTTTGGATAGCAGGATTAGAAGTCTCAAAGGCGAGTCTAGTCCGGGATTCCTGCATTCAGGTCATGAATTCAGTGGAAGAATTTCAGCTCACATCCTCATAGCATCCTCATCGCTCAGGAGGAGAATCTCAACGAAGCATCTGCTGAACAAATGCATGGACAGTTCGATGAGGTGATTGATGATGATCGCCAGTTGGCAGGCTGGTCCATGCACCAAAACAATATGAGACAACTGTCTCCCACAACAGCTAGCTCATTGCTGCCTCTACCTGCCACTACTTACACACCGGCGTCCGCCAATAGAACCAAGAGATGACTTGGATCTGTTGGCCGCCGGCGGTGTGTAGGTAGTGGCAGGTAGAGAAAGCAACGAACTGGCTGTTGCAAGTGTTCGTGCCAACGGTATCGCAAGAGACGACTCACCCGACCCACACGACTTTTACCGACGTCCTCAAGAACATGGCCGGGTTCAAGGTCGAAGATACCACCGACAGGGTAGCAACACTTAGCCCTGACTTCAACGTCCACAGCTGTGTATCACCTGACACTGCTCAACAAACCAGCAGCACTTTCCGGTTCATGTCCTTGGCTGGCGAGTTGAGAAATCAGATATATGCTAGATCGTTAGCTTCGGGGACGACAGCGATACTTCTAATTTCAGAAAGCATCTATGTAGAGGCGAAGCCGATCCTCTACAAGGTAGGCATCCTCAAACTTGGGAAAGACGGGATGTACTTTGGTAGAAAACTCAAGGATTGGCCAAAACACATTGGGGAATCTCACCAGTCCCTTCTGAGAAGGAGTTACCACTAATTCAAAATGTTACCATCGACATAGACCGCTCTCTGCTCTATCGTTGCAGACGGCACCGGCACCATGAAAAGCGATCACAGCATAAAGCCGATGCAATCGAAAGGTGCTTCCATCGAACACAAACTATTCTACTTGTGGGCCCTGTCTCTTCAATACACTCTCCGATCAATTGTATGGAGACCAATCCCATCATGTTGAATTACGTGGAGCTACCGTCGATTACATCCGTTCGAAGCCCGACCATTTCAAGCAGTTCATCACTGTCTTTCCTGGTGGGGGTATTCGTCACGTTTGTGCCAGAGCTACTTATGACCACACTGTTGACATGGCTTCGAATGATGTGACCAGGCAAGCACTAAAAGCAAAGAACAAGTTCGTCAATACCCACGTCTGTGACCAATGCTTTGGTGTTCAGCAGTTCGGCGACTCTGACCTTGTTGCGTCTCGCAGTTGCAAAACTATTCTGGGAGACCGCGCTTTGCAAGACTATCAGATGCAGTTGATGCTGCTCGAGCAATAGAGCAAGAAGCGACTACTCATGGCACGGCAAGAGCATAACATGATAGGTGGCGGATTACCTGATGGAATGGCAATAGGACTGCCTGGTCAAAACGCCCTCATTTCCCCTTCAAAAGTAAAAGGCAAGCTGTAAAACATCGAGACCGTTACAGCAGAGCGTCCGACCGCACTGTAACAAGGGTGTCTGGGAGCCGCTCGAGCAAGAGAAAATACCTCGATACTTCGCATGGCATACACTCTCGCGGCTCTGACTTCGTCATCGGCTACAGCAACCAGTAAGAAAACCCGCAGCAAAGCGTCATGCTCCTCAGGCACCCAACGGAGCGAGTCAATACGCAGAAGCAATACCTCGTCCATTATACGCTCAACAGCAACCATCTTCGGGCTCTCAATCTCCTTCGGATGCACAACAATTATTGCGAGCACCACCCAAGCTTGAGCAGCAACAACGCCAACACTCGCCAAGCTCTCATCGCCCGGCAAATCCCAATGACCGCAACCAGGCCAACCAAGAGGACACTGGACATGTCCAAGTCGTTTGGCAAACGAAAAACATCGCTGAAGGACCTGGTCGATAGATTCAACCAAAGCACTGATGAAGCCGTACCATTGCCCAATAGATCGACCCGAACTCACCATCGGCTCAAATAACGACATTTCCACGAGCAAACCGCGAGGGGAGCGGACAAGCGAGGACATAGGAAGGTGGTATGGTGCCACATGATCAGTGCCACGTTTCAGCCATTACCATCGGACGTCTCCAATGCGAGAACAGGTCAAAAATTTGGGGTATCTGACGGAAGTTGGCAGGAAACAGAGGCTTCGGGGATGTTTCGGTCGCCGAAAGGCAGATAAATGGCCACAGCGGAATCTGCGGATAGACGAGATTGGCTCAAGGCCATTCGCTTCCCAATCAACTACGGATCTACCCGATAACCAGACGAGACGACCGCTTTTGGGGAGATTCTGGCAATGAACCCCAGCAATCCTAATTTAGGCTATGGCATACCTTCTAAAGCTCGTCGACGACGAGGGTCCGAGGGTAGCATGCACAGTCCAAATCCTATGATCCCTCAAGAGCGAGGTAGACCGGAAATATCTCCTTCATCACCCTCTGCTTGGTATTTAGGAGCAACGCTGGGTGGACAAGCTTCGGCGCAGGCTCCCGCAGGCAGCTCTCAGCGTCAGCGGCGTCTCGGTCATACACATTAGAGTACGACGTCAACGATCCAGGGTACGCGGCCTTTGTGTGAGGCAGCATTTTGCGCCAATGTACGGACATCTACAACCAATGGGCCGTCGATACATCCTTTACAGTAAGTCTTCGCCTCCCGGTTTAAAAAGGCCGGGAATAGTTCGCGACCACAGACGAAACTTGAACCTGGAACGATGCAAAGACCCACGGATCCAGCAGCTCTCCAACGATCGCCAACCGGACAACACTCAAGACCGCCGCCAACTACGTCGTATCCACATTCGACCGTCCACAGTAACCCAAAGCCGACACCAGCTACGCATATGCAGGAAAGAATCCCGGTCTTCCACCATCACAGGGTAAGCTTTTATTGGCAGTCGTCGGAATTTAAGTATTAGCTGAGGCTGACAATTTCTGATGCCAGATGACGACGCCAATGATTGAGAGTACGCGGGCTCTGTGTGAGGCAGCATATTCCATCCTCAAGAACAGGGGGGGGACCAGAAAAATCCCCTTCATCGCCCTCTGCTTGGTATTTAGGAGGGACGCCTACCTTAGAGGAGATCAAGACGGAAAAGGCCATACCAGAGTTGCCTCCAA